>QEOT01000357.1:162123-184078 GCA_003123785.1 Pterocarya stenoptera
AAAAAAAAAAAAAAAAAAAAAAAAAACAAGGGCCGAAATATCGGCCGGTACACTGACCGGTACAAACCGAAATATCGGCCGAAACGGCCGGTACGGCCGGTATTTCTGCCGGTACGAAACAGGTAGTGTACCTATACCGGTCCGGTGGCCGGTACGAAAAATACCGGCCGTACCAGCCAGTACGATACGAAACTGAAAGCACTGGCCTTGTTACCCTCTCCTCAAATGTGTAATACTGACCATGAATCATAAACAAGTAACTGACCCTTTATCTCATCAATTATCATGCCAGCTGCAGACTAGTTCTCAACATTGCCATTAATTGCTTGAGTATCTAGGAGTGAATCCCCTTCTAGTATTATCCTTTGTAGTCCCAGGTGAGAACCAAGACAGGCAGCTTCCATTGCTCCAATAGATTCAGCTAAAAAATGATCAGGATAGAGTGACCTGAAAAGTCTTGATGTTGCCAAAACTGACCCATTCCAATCTCTAACAATCAGACCAATACCAATTTTGCATCTAGATTTGTCCAAGGCTGCATCCCAATTAATTTTGAAAACCTGAGGAGGCGGGAGTATCCAAACTGGAATTGGCTGAAGTTGCTGTCGAGGCTTTGCCAGTTCCTGCGAGTGCAAATCCAACAAGTCTTTTAGAATAGACTTACCATGCTCAGCAACTGAATTTGGGCCCTTAAAATCTTTTTGGAAGACGTAGGCATTCCTTCCCATCCAAATTCTCTTGCTAACCACTGCTAACTCTTCCACAAGCTCCTGGCCCCCAATAGAATCCAGTTCTGAGAATAGGTCCCTGAGAGAAGTAAAGCTGGATGGGCTTTTTTGTATCTGTCTAGAACATTGATGCCAGACATCCTGAGCAGCGGGGCATGTCCACAATGCATGTATAACTGTTTCTTCTTCTTATAAACATATAGGGCAGCTAGGTTACTCAAGGATCTTCTTCTTATGCAAATTGGAATTGGTTGGCAGAGTCTCATGGCAGGCCCTCCATAGAAAAATTTTGTCTGCAGGAGGAACTTTCAACTTCCATAACTTTAACCATAATTGGTTGTGTTGAGAGCTACTCGAAGCCTGTCCATTATCCAAATCTGTTGATTCCTTATGTAGATGATATGCGCTTTTGACTGAAAAGATGCCTTGTGGTGTTCCATTCCAGATTAACTTATCTTCACAGTTAGAATAACTAATAGGAATTTGTTCAATAAGCTCTACCTCCTCCCGAGAGAAACACCCCTCCACCACTTGAGTCTTCCATTTCCTTGAATTATGGTCAATAAGATCACTGACTGTAGCCTCAGGATTCACCCCTTGCACAACTCCTTGAACTCTGACAGAATATGGCCTCGGGATCCATCTTTCCTGCAATATATTTATGTTGGAACCATTCCCCACCCTCCATCTAGAACCTTTCTCCACTAACTGCCTAGCAGCCATTATACTCCTCCATATGAATGAAGGTTTACTTCCCACCTTAGCCTTGAGGAAAGAAACATTTGGAAAGTATTTTGCCTTTAGGACCTTTGAAGCAAGAGCTTGAGAGTATTGCAGCAACCTCCACCCTTGCTTTGCTAGCATAGCAAGGTTGAAACTATATAAATCTCGAAAGCCAAGGCCACCAATCTTCTTAACCTTTCCCATTGAGTTCCAAGAGATCCAATGGATCTTTTTTTCCTTCTCAATCTGACCCCACCAGTAATTCCTCAACAGCTTATTGATTTCTTTCAAAAGAGCCCAAGGAAGTTTGAAGACTGTCATGCTGTAAGTAGGCATGGATTGGATAACTGATTTGATGAAGATCTCCTTCCCAGCTTGAGAAAGCATCTTGACTTTATTACTGCTCAGTTTCTAACTGATTCTGTCCAAAATGAGATTGAAAGATCGAGTTCTTGATCTCCCCATTAGAGCTGGAAGACCTAAATATTTTTCATAAGATTGACTAGACCTTACACCTGCAATACTCAGAATTAAATCCTTGTTCTCTTGAGACGTATTCCTACTAAAATGAATTGAAGTTTTCTCTTTATTGAGGCGCTGACCAAAGGCATTTTCATATAAGGAGAGTATAAACAGCAGTCTACTCCACTCAAGGGAATTAGCTTTGCAAAACAGGAGGCTGTCATCGGCAAACAGCAGGTGGTTTATATGGATCCTTCCCTTTGCAATTGGAATACCAGAAATGGCCCTTGAAACTTCAGCATGATTAAGCAAGGAGCTAAGAACTTTTGCACAGAGAATAAAAAGGTAGGAGGACAAAGGGTCTTCCTACCTAATACCTCTAGTTGGTTTGAAGTAGTCTTGAGGGAATCCATTCAATAAAATTGAGTAGGAGACAGTCTCCACACACTGCATCACCAGGTGTATCCAATTCTAAGCAAACCCCATCTTGTTCTCTCAAAAACTTCCATTCAATCCTATCGTAGGCTTTGCTCATATCAAGCTTTAGTGTCATATATCCCTCCTTACCTGACATTCTGCTGTTCATCGTGTGTAAAGCCTCGAAGGCTACTATGATATTGTCAGAGATAAGCCTGCCTGGGACAAAGGCAGACTGTGTTGCAGATATGATCTTTGGGAGTATAAGTTTCAGACGATTTGCTATAGCCTTTGAGACAATTTTATACATGACATTACATAAACTGATGGGTCGAAAATCAGAAACTTTTGAGGGGCTATCAACCTTAGGAATCAAAGCAATATTAATAGCATTAATGGCATCAACATTGCCATTTGAATTAAGGATAAACAGAACAGCTTCACATACCTCGTTTTCCACTAGATTCCAATGGTTTTGATAGAAAGCAGGTGGAAATCCATCTGGTCCAGGTGAACTGAGTGGATTCATGCTAAAAACAGCCTCTTGCACCTCTTGCTTGGTGTACTTTCTCATCAATTTTTCATTCATCTCATCAGTAACTTTGCTCTCTAAATAAGACAAGGATTCAGAGATTCCCTCTGGATTGGAAGAGGTGAACAGGTTCTGAAAAAAACATTGGAATTTTGCATTGACTTCTTCAGGACTCATGGCTATTGACCTTGCCTCATCTGCTACTGTTTTTATAGTATTCCTTTTTCTCCTTTGTGAGGCACACTGGTGGAAGAATTTGGTATTTCTGTCTCCCTCTTGGAGCCATCTTTGCTTTGCCCTTTGTTTCCACCGAATGTCTTCCTCCTCAAGTAGCTAGTCAATATCTTTCTTTGTAGCTTGGATTAGTTCTTTCAGATCACCCTTATTGGCTTGTTAAAGATCAGAGAGCTGTTTAAACTTTTTGTGCAGCTGTTGATTAGTTGAACCCATAGAAAGTTTACTCCATGCTCTCAATTTTTCCTTGCATCTATTCAGCCCTTCGGTTGCCCATTCTAACTTATTAGACACCAGCCATGGCTTTTTCCATGCTTCCTCCACCACTCTGTGACAATCCTCTTTGAGGGCCCAACTGGCCTCATATCTGAAGGGTCTTTCCCCTCTGATCACACTCTATCCTTCTGGAGCAATAGATACCACAAGAGGCCTATGGTCAGAAAAGCTTGCAACTTCTGTAGTAACTGAGTAACCACCAAAATTCTCAATCCAAACTGAATTTGCACAAGCCCTATCAAGTCTCTCCTTAGTAAACTGAGGGCCTTCCCTGTTATTGCACCATGTGAATTTGTCACCTTTATACCCCAAATCATGTAAACCACACTCCAACAGGGCTAATCTAAAGCCTTCCATCTGAGCAAGAGGCCTAGATCCTCCCCCAATTGTTTCTCTAGAGTGAAGAATTTCATTAAAATCACCTAGGCAGAGCCAAGATTTACTCCCACCAGGATCTAAAATATGTAGTAACTCCCAGCTCTGGTGTCTTTTAGAAGTCAAGGGGTTTCCATAGAAACCTGTCCAATGCCATCCCATCTTGTCCCCCTTATTGTCGACAACAATAGATATGTGAGACTGGGAATAAGAAAGCAAATCAACTTGCACAGAGTCATTCCAAAGAAAAGCCAAACCTCCACTGGCTCCTCTACTATCAACCACAAAACTGTTATTCATCTCTAACTTCTTCCTCACTAACTCCACCTTATGTTTATTGCATTTAGTCTCCATTAGAAAAATGAGACTAGGGAACTTTGTTTTCACCGAAAGGTGAAGTTCGCGAACTATCCAAGGGTTTCCAAGCCCTCGACAGTTTCAACTTAGACAAATCATGATTGTTGGTGGTGTTGCCTAGCAACCACCACCATATGTTCTTTTTTGACAACCACTTCAAGTAACTCATTGTGCTTCTGTTTCTTCACAGGATCTGTGCTGACTGGAGGGTGCTCCACCACTCTTTTCAAAGATATTAAATTACTTCCCAACTTGAGATCCTCATTATCACTATCTCTCAAAGTCAGGTGTTGTGCTCAAGCTTTTATTTTCCAAGTTAAGAGTTTTGGAGTAGATAACTGTTTTATCTGAGAAGAAAGGAAAAGATTAAGGGAATTAACCTGGGCTGCAAGAGACGGGTCAGGTTTAATTTCTTTGTGGGACTTTGAGCTTAGACCTGTCATCTTCATATCTAGAACAACATCAATCCCCTTATCAACCACCATAATCTCGGGTCCAGCTTGGAAGACAAAATCTGCCAAATCCTATTTTGGTAAGGACTCAGAGGGATAATCTTCTACCAGTGATTAGGCTGTTTTGACAGCCTTCCCTATTGATTCCACTTTAACTTCTGAGTTAGGAAAGGCAACTTTCCTTACTAGTGAAGTCCCTTCTGAAACCACCAAAAAATCAGCTTGCTTTGAGGGAGAATCCCCCATGTTTGGTCCTTGAGAACTCTTTCCAAAATTAGACACATCCTCTGGTTCCTCCCGCCGCCAATAAGGAGCTGCATCGCTTCTACCACCACCGTCGTATCTCTTTGTATTCAAACTGCCCGTCTTAGGAGGGGTAGCTCCCTATTACAACTTGAATAAAATGACAAGCCACTACTAATACTATTAAAATAAAACATAGTTTGATAACTAGACTCTTGGCCCATAAGCCCTACACAAGCCCACACAAAGCACCTCCTCTTCCTCTGTTGTTCCCGACCCAACTCATCTTCCCTTGTAGCGTTAACCCTTAACAACAGCCTCCCTTCTCAGAAGACATTGTCCACAAGGTCAGGGAACTGTCGACGGAGCTCCTCCACAAGAACACAGGTGGAGTCGTCTTCAGGAGCGCCATTCCACTTAACCAAGAGCTAGATAAGTGGACGGTTTTGGAATCATGTCATTTTCCTCTACAGTATCCTTTCCAGCTCCGTTCGAAAATCACCATGTGCGTCAAGGGGTGGTAGATTTGGTGATGGCACAACCAAAAGGCCCACATGCTTCTTGAGACATGACATATGGAAGACCGGTTGGACCACCGAGGTTGGGTAAAGCTCCAATTTGTATGCCACCTCTCAGATCTGCTGCAAAGTCGTGAAAGGGCCACAATACCGAATGCAAAGTTTGGAACTTTGTCGCCTGCCAACACTTTGTTGTTCGTATTTCTAAAGTTTGAGGTACAGTTGACCCCAATCTCAAATTCTCTCATGATGTGATGCTTATTGTATTGTTTTTTTCATGGACTCTTTGGCTGCTTGCAAGTTTTTATTCAATTGAATTAGGATTTCTTCCCGTGACCTGAGGTAGGAGTCCACTTATTGGTTTTGGGTGGTACCAGACACATATTGCAGCAGGGTTGGTGGAGGAACCCCGTATAAGGCCTCGAATGGGGTGATTTTGGTGGAGGAGTGTAGATTGGTGTTGTACCACCACTCTCCCCAACGAAGCAAGTCACCCATGCCTTAGGTCTCTTGTGCACAAAGCACCTCATAAACTATTGTATGCAAAAGTTTACTACTTCAGTCTGCGGGTGGTATGCCCAGTTGTATGCAAGTTTAGTCTCTTGTAATTTGAATAACTCCTTCTAGAAGGAGTTGGTGAAAATTACATCTCTGTCTGTCCCTATGGTGGATGGCATCCCATGGAGCTTAAATACTTGGGATATGAAGATGTGAGCAACAATAGAGGTTGTGTAGGGGTGGAAAAGAGGGAGGAAGTGAGCATATTTGGTTAGGTGATCTACCACCACTAGAATTACTGAAAATCCTTTAGACAAGGGCAGTGCCTCAATGAAGTCTGTTGAGATATCTATCCAACTTCGGGAAGGGATAGATAGAGGTTGTAGTAGCCCTACAAGATGCAAATTTTCATACTTGCACCTTTGACACGTAGTACATTCCTTAATGTAGAGTTTTAAATCCTTCTTCATACCTGGCCAAAACAAATCTGCCTTGGCCTTATGTAAGGATTTCTGGTACCCAACATGTCCTCCATAGGGACTATCACGAATGTAATGAAGGACCTGGGCCTTAAATGATGAGTTCTTAGGTAAATAAATCCTTCCCATTTTAAGCAACAATCCATTTTCAAGGGTAAATCCTTTGTTAGAATTCTGGATCAGTCCTGTATGAATCCCTAAGCTGTTGTAACCACAGGGTCCAGAACTGTAATGGCGGCCAATGACCCTTCCTCACTAGTCTCAGGCTGGCTAGACAGTGCATTTGCAGCCTTATTTTCTCTCCCCTTCTTATATTCAATCACAAAATCATACCCCAATAGCTTACTAATCCATTTTTGCTAAGAAGGGGTTCCTACTTTCTACTCCAATAGAAATTTTAAACTATGTTGGTCTATCCTTATGATGAAAGGCCTCCCTAGGAGATAAGACCTCCATTTCTTAATTGCGAACACTAAGGCCAGCAATTCCATTTCGTATATGAACAAGTCCAAAGCCTTTCCCTTTAGTGCATGACTTAGGTAGGCTAAGGGTCTGCCCTCTTGCATCAATACAACTCCTATTCCCACCCTGGAGGTGTCACATTCGATGAGGAAAGGTTTAGAAAAATTAGGTAAGGCCAAGACACATGGTTTAGTCATGGCTGACTTCAGTTTTTCAAAGGTCTGTGATGCTGCTTCAAATAATTGGAAACAATTTTTTTCTCAATAGGGTAGTAAGGGGTTAGCCAATAAGCCATAATATTGTATAAACTTCCTATAATACCATATGAGCCCTAAAAATCCCCTCAAAACTTTAAGAGGTTTCGTTTGGGCCACTCCATGATGGATTGAATTTTAGAAGGGTTTAGCCCTTAGCCAAGACCAAGTGCGCCAAGTATTCAAATTCTAGGTAGCCAAACTTACACTCTTTTTGCAAACAAGGAGTGTTCAGCCAATATTTCCAACACCAATACCAAGTGCACTAGATGCTCTTCCTTAGATTTACTGTAGACCAAAATATCATTAAAAAAAAAAACAATGACAAACATTCTCAAATAGGGCTAGAACACTTTGTTCATTAAACCTTGAAAGGTGGCTGAGGCATTGGTCAACCCAAAAGGCATCACCAAAAATTCGTAGTGGCCTTAATGGGTTCTAAAAGCTGTCTTTGGGATATCCTCATCCCTTACACGTATCTAATGATATCCCGACCTCATGTCCTTTTTAGAGAAAATTGTAACCCCATGAAGCTCATCTAACAACTCATTGATAACTGGTATGGAGAATTTATTCTTCACTGTCTCATTGTTAAGTGCATTGTAGTCCACACACATTTGCGAACTCCCATCAACTTTCCTGACCAACAACACAGGGGATGAAAAGGGAGACTAACTAAGTCTGATGATGCCAGCAGCTAAATAGTTCTTGAACTATTTTTCTGATTCCATATTTTTTATAAAATGGGTACCTATAAGGTCTCACACTGATGGGACCGGTACCCTCCTTGAGGGTGATATTGTGATCATGACTTCTCTTTGGTTGCAGCTCTTTAGGGTCATCAAAAACCATTTTAGACTTATGGAGCACCTTCTCTAACTCAGCAGATGCAGGTGACTCTTCTTATTCTGGCCCAACTTCAATAATTTACAATAACATGCCCCTCCTTTCTACTTTAGTTAGTTGTGATAAATCCCGTTCTTCTACCCAATCTGAACGTTTAGGACTTAACCCCTTGAGAGTGACAAATGTTTTACCCAAGGTGAAAGTCATAGTCCATGTAGAAAAATCCCATAGCACTGGTCCTAGCGTTCTTAGCCATGAATTCTGCCCCTGCCAGCTTACCCGCACTTTTAATTCTTTTCTCACTCGTCTTACTTCTATTTGCTATCTAGCATTAATTGTCACTTGACCTTTTGGAAGGATGGTTGGATCTAGGAAGTTGTAAGTACTTTCTGTGTCAATCAGAATCACCACTAAATGCTCCTCTAATATCCCCTACACCCTCATGGTTCTTGGATTAATGGAACCAGCAATGGCATATAAAGAAATTTGAGGTGCCTCCCCTACTGGATTTTGCACTAGCACTTCTCCTTCTTCCAATTCTTGTCCCACACCAATATCTTCCCCTTCCTCTTCTTCCTGAAAGAACTCCATTCCTTCCATAATGAACAACCTAGCATTTGTACACCTGTGATTGGGTTTCTATTTTTCATCGCAATAATAATAAAGACCCTTCTCCCTTCTCTCCTTCATCTCCACCACACTCACCTTATGAATAGGTATGGTACCTCTAGCATTGCCCCCCCCCCCCCTTGAGACTGGGTGTTCTTTCTTTGGTCCAAAAGGAAAAGAGGCTGAACCTCCCCCTCCACTATAGTTTCCTTGGGAAGAGGTACTATAATAGTTCATTAGTTTATTCCCTCTCCTTGTGTTGTTAATATATTCCTCTTGTATTTTTACTAACCCAAAGGCATTATTTAAGTTTTGTGGCTTGAGCATCCTTATGGGAAGTCTAATATCATCTTTAAGCTCACTTAAAAAATAGCTAAGTTTATTACCTTCATAAACCCCCTTAGGCGATTATAAAGTACCTCAAATTGTATCATGTAGGCTGCCATAGTAAAGGTTTGCCTCGATCTTGTAATAATCTCTATGGGGTCATCATACGAGGCACTACTAAACCGGATGTGCAAGGCTTGGATAAAAGAGTCCCATGCATTAAAGTTGTCAGCCTCCTTAGCATCCTCAAACCACACTAAGGCATCGCCCACAATGTAAAAAGAGTACATCAAGATCTTCTGTTGGTCTAGCATTGTGTTCAGTGCAAAGTAGTGGTTCACCTTATAAACCCACCCAGTTGGGTTCTTACCTTCAAATCTAGGAAAATCCAACTTTAGAGAATGAAATTGCATTCCCCCATAATTTTTTGAACTATCTGTGTGTATTTCTTCCTCATTTTGTGGATTATGGGTCGACCTCTGCTGATTACTTACTCCATTCAATGTTTCATGTACCAGATCCATTTTCCTTGACATTTCATCCAATGATTTCTGATGAATCTCCACCCTCAGTTCCTGCAAGTCTTGTCGGTGCTTCATCCCCATTACCAGCTTCTCTAATTCCTTAAACTTGGTCCCTTCTACCACAACTAGTTGCCTTTTTCCACCAGAATCGACGGCTCTTATGCCAATTTGTTAAAAACCCACGATGCAAATGTAAAATGATAATAAAAACAAACAAGAACAATCATGATTTTTCAAAGGAATCAGCACCTTTAGTTTGGCAGAGAAGCCAGAATTTCATTTATGTCATAAAAATAAGGTCTCGGCACCCATAAGTAATTGCTTGCAAAACATAAATGACATGTAAAGACTGAATGCCCTTAACCAGATAATGGGCCCCCTATTAAAACCGAAATAAAACGACAACCCACTACTAATACTATTAAAATAAAATATAGTTAGTTAACTTGACTCTTGGCCCATAAGCCCGACACTAGCCCACACAAAGCATCTTCTCTTCCTCTATTGTCCCTGACACAACTCTTCTTCACTTGCAACATTAGCCCTCAACATGGGACTGATAGGAAAGGAAGTGCACAGAGATTTCCGCCTTAGCCACGAAGGGGGTTTAGAGCGGGTCGATTTTTTTATCCTTTAAAAATTGTATTAACCATGCTTCTCCTTTTATTTTTTATCTTTTTATTTTTTTTCTCTCAATAAATTTGTGGTATAAGACTGTTGAATAGAAAAACTCTTTTATCCTATCAACCAGAAATGTGCTTGTAGTTATCATCCCATGGTGAACAAATTGAGAACGATGTTTAAAATTCCCAATTATCGTTCCGGTTTAAGTAACGAGACTTGGGGGATATTTAGGGAATGAAATGAGATGAGAAATCTGTAAATAATAGTGAAAAGATTTGTGAATAGTAATAAAATTGTTTGAGTTATGATATTTAATGGGATTTTGAAAAATGAGAGAGAAAAAATTGAATAAAAATATTGTAAAGTTAAAATATTGTTAGAATATAGTTTTTTAATATAATATTTGTTTTGCTATTTGAAAAGGTTGAATTACTTTTTGTATTTTGTTTAAAAGTTTAAAAAAGTTGTAATTATTAGTTCGAAAATGTTTGTGTTTGAGTGATGTTAGAGAAGGAAATGAAAGGGGATGTGATGAGATGCCGATTCACTACTTATTTACCACTCATACTAAATTTGAAATTTTTTTTTTATCATTTTCTTTTAACTATTTTTTTAACATCCTTAATCATTAAGAAAAAATTTAAAAAATATATAATTTTACTAATAGTCACTTCCTTAACCATTAAGTAAAATAAAAAATTAAAAACAAAATCAAATATAAAAAGAGTAGTCAATGAGGAGTAATTCTATCATTTTCCTTCTTATATATTTTATTCCCAAACATCACTCACATATAAAATACTTTTCAATTGCAAATTTTTAATTTTTTCATCTAATTATTAGAATGTTTCCAAACTTTCAAACAAAATACGAAAACTAATGCAACATTTTCAAATTTAAAAATAAAAATTATATTTAAACGATATTTTAATTTTATAATATTTTTATTCAATTTTTTCTCTCTTCTTTTCCAAAACTCAATAAATAATTTAACTCAAATTATTTTATTACTATTTACATATATATTGAGATATTTTAAATATCCCAACAAAACCTAATATTTATCTTTTAAGTATTGGGCGTGCTTGTATCATTCCGGGATTAATATATATACATTTATATGTATATATAAATTAGTAATTAATAGTATATATATGTTTTTATAAATATGTATCATATATGTATTTGCATGTGTATATATAGATATATAGAAGAATTGAAGATTTCTAAAATAAATATACTTAGAAGATATTAAAAAAATAGAGATATTGGTGTAAAAAAAATTACGAACTAAAATAAAAATAAAAAAATAAAGTGCCAATAAATTATTAAAATAAGGAGATTAATAAAAAGAATGATGGGATATATTTAAAGTTAAAAAAACTGAATTATATTAATCCCTTTTAGATTTTAAAATTTGATGAATGTCATCTAGATTTGACATTTACAAAAATTCCATCCAAACACACAAAATTTTAAAAGTGTTCTGCTAAAATAATCCGAAACAAAATGTAGTGGGCCGAAATTTGAAATAAAACTAAATGAATATGTATAGTGTATCGAGTACTACAATTAAACAGAAAATTTCGATCAAAATAGAACGGAATTCAAAACTATGATTCAGAACCTATTACGTAATTAATTATTTACAAAAAAATATTAGCAATTTCTTTATTGAAATCAGATGGTATAAAAAATTATTGGCGCTTTCAACTTTTACTTTAATATTGTAATGGGCGATGTGTCTACGCCCCATGGTAAAACTCTTATATGATATGGTCGGTATATTGTATCATTAAAAGTATATTTTGGCCATAAATTTTGTTATGTCAAGAAATATTTATTAATAAACACATTTTAAGTGACTATATTGACATATGAATTCATTTTAAATGTACTACGAGTGTAACAAGAGATAACAAAATTTAGAATAAAGAGTAATATTACTCTATTATATTAGATATCACAATTATTACCATTGCCGTCTTGATTTACTTATCCAAAACAATATATCACAATTATAAAATTAAATATTCAGAATAAATAATTGTAAGAAAGCTTGATTACTTTATGGTCATATTGACTAATTGAACTACAAACAAAAAAAGTCCAAAAATAATTCTCTCCTTTCTACTTGAATTAGATTGAATCCATTTAGTACAAAATAGGTGACACATTAATTTTATCACAATAATGTATCATTAAAATTACTTACATAACCATATTTTTTAATGATATGCACTTTATATCAAGTGAAATTACCAAAGCACCCATCTTTCAAAATTACTGAATGATTACTCTAAATACAGATAACTATATTATAGGTGGGTTGTTCAAAGTCGAGTTGAACATTAATATTATTGGTATTTATAGCTTCATTGGTTCCTCAGCTTGTACTTTATTTTGTTGTTAGAAAAATGTGATGTTAGTTTTTGGATATCAGTAGAGAGGTGCAATGGTTCAATCATCAATGGCCAAGAGCATCCAACAAACACAAAAACTCGCAAATGCTGCATTGATGTTCAATCATCAATGACGAATGGAAGGTGACATCGGGCTATCTACTAAACTTCGAGTAGCATTTCTCGCAATGGCTTTCTACATCATTTCTGATAGGTGTTCAAACACAAACATAATTCAAAAGCAATTGCTACAATGCCATTTATTTCATGGAAATTAGGAGAGGTCTCTTTCTCCATCAAGTCTTGTTAGGAGACGAATATTATAGTTCTCGGGTGAAGAAGGAATCAGATTGCTATGAATGCAGTTCAGGCTTATTATAGGATAGTCGGAAAATTCATCAATCAATCTGTGGGGCAAGAATAACATCTTCTTTACAACATTTGATTTTTTCAGTAAACAAGATTTTATTGATCAAAAGAATAGGCAAAAGCTCAAATATACGGGATATATACAAGAGCAACACCTCTACAGGCTTGATTTAGAGATACAAGAAAATAATGAAATGATAAGTCTTGAAAATCAATTACAATCAACCAATGGAGTAAAGTATTGAAAAATAGACTTCTAAGCTCCTTCGTTGACCGCATTTGATTTTCAAAACTTCTTTCATTCCTCTCCCTCCAAATACACCACCATAAGCATATTGGAACCATCTTCCAAATAGAGGCAATCTGAGAGTTGCCCTGGATGGCTTTCCAAGAAGCAAGGAGGTCCACTACCCGTCTCAGCATCACCCAAGCTAATCCCACCTGAGCAAAAGCTTCATTCCACAATGTCCTGGCAATCTCAAAATGAAGTAGTAAATGGTCAACCAACTCTCTACTCTTTTTACACATACAACACCAATTCAAAACTATGATTCGACATTTCCTTAGATTGTCTAGAGTGAGGATCTTCCCCAAGAAGTTGTCCATACAAAAAACTTTGCCTTTAGGAGTTCCTTTGTCTTCCAAATACTCTTCCATGGGAATGAATTTGCATCATGTATTGTCATGGCTTTGTAGAAGGAGCAGACTAAGAACTTCCCTATCCTAGAAGGGCACCAAAAGATCTTATTTTCAGCTCCTACCAACAACCAGGTGGAGTAAACTAGGTTATAAAATGCCAAAAAAGCCTCAATTTCTCAATCTTATGCATCTCTAAGAAATGTGACATTCCATTGTGAAGTGCTGTTAGAGAGTATGAAGAGATCTGCAATCGAGGCTTCTATCATACTTGCTAAGCCATAAAATTTTGAAACGTTTCCTTGAGTACCATATCGCCACTCCATACATCATGCCAAAATTTAATTTTTGATCCATCGCCCACTTTAAAGCGAGTATATCTGGAATTTTGTGTCTCAACCTCTTCTTATGTGCTTTCATAACCCCACCCCATGAGGCCCACTCACCTTCTTGGTACACCATCCTCCCCAAGATTCCCATGCTGCATTTCAATGACACTTCTCCACAAAGCCCCCTCTCATTGTGATATCTCCATAGCCACTTACAAAGCAAAGTTTTTGTTTGTATTTTTTAATAAATAATTTTTATTAATAACGTTTCTTTTAAGAGGTTATAACCGTTGGTTTCCATTAATTGAAGTTTTGCGGCATTATTTGCAAATTAAACGTTTGTGTTCATTAAGGCATTCATGGTTGATAACGTTGTCGTTTTAGTTTTTGGAAATGAACTTTTAAATGTCTGGTGTTAATTCCTCATAAATATTTACGTTGGGTGTCTATTTTTAATTCCAAATTGTAAAAGTCGTTTTTAAGGCAATAAGTACTACTACAACTTTATTACAATATTTACGTTGAGAACGTTTCTTTCATTAATTAGTCATAAGTATTGCTGCAGCTTTATGGCAATTAGTTCCTGTAGTTGAAAAAAGATCACCTAGAGGGGTTATTACCGATGGTTGTTTTTAAGGGCGTGATTAACTTATTTTTCATAACAGACGGTATATATTTTTTTGAGAGATTTTTCAGATAAAAGAAAGGAGTTCTTTAAGTAGAGCTTTGAGCTCAACCACTTGTGCAGAATTGGTTCAGGCTATACAACGATCAGTTGGGCTATTGTATCCTGGAGGAGTCAAGTCAAGAAGATTTATGCTGTATCGGTTAATCTGAAACTTTGTACATCGCAGAGGGCTTGAATCTCCTTAAAGAGAGCGATATTTTCGTGCCTCAGTCCAAACTGGTTTCATTTGAATGTTAATTTTATCATAATTTTTATTATATTATTGTATATTTCACTAACAATTTTAAGGAGAATTTAGCATAGAACCTGCAACTGAAAAGTCCACGAAAATCATTGGAGATCTTAACAAACCCTTCTAGTTCAAATGAGCTTATTTTAAGAGATGGAAGTGTAAGGTGCTCTTCTATCTAAGCCTTCTCAACGTATCTTATGTTCTTACCGCAAAGAATCCTAGCAAGATCACTACCGAGAACATGACTGAAGCACAAGTGAAAGCTCACAAAGAAAAGATTAAAAAATATACTAAAGATGAGTATAACTGTCGATGTTATCTTTTAAATTGTCTTTCTGATCAGTTTTATGATTACTACAACACTACCTACACCTCTACAAAGAAAAGTTGGAAAGCTTTACAGAGTAAATACGATAGGAAGAAGCCGAAGCAAAGAAATATGCAACAAGTCGCTTCTTTCGATATCAAATGATAGATGGAAAATACGTTGCAGAGCAAGCGCAAGATTTTCAAATGGTTGTAGCTGAAATTAGATCTGAAGGCATCAAGATTGAAGACAATCTAATTGTTTGTGGCATCATCGAAAAGCTACCACCCTCGTGGAAGGAGTTTTTAAAAGTCGATGCGCCATAAACAAAAGGAGATATCATTGGAGACTTTCATCACGCGTATTAGTGTAGAGGAGGAAGTTAAAGGCCAAGATAATTTGGTGTTTCAAAATGGTAATGAGGATTCCATGACAAAAGTAAACTTAATTTCTGAAAATGGTAACTTGTCCAAATGTCAAAATACAAGAAATAGTTTTTTTAAGCCGCAAAGAAAAGATTTTAAAAAAAAAAATTGAATAGACCTCACAAAAAGGGTTTTCAAAGCGAAAATGATAAAGATTGGTTCAAAAATCTTACTCCCTTTGAAGAAGAGAAAACTATTATTCTTGGTGATTCTAGTAAAACCAAGATTGTTGGGAATGGTGAGGTTGAGTTGAAATTTACCTTTGGACGTATATTGATACTCAAATATGTACTCTATACACTGTTTATGATGAAGAATTTGATGTTGAGTTTTTTACTCAACAAAGCGGGCTTCAAACAAACTATGGAATCTGATCAATATGTGATTACCAAAAATGAAGTTTTTGTGGGCAAGGGTTATACTTGTGATGGGATGTTTAAATTGAATATTGAGAATAAAGCATAAAATTTTTTTTTTATGTGTATTATTCTTTAAATGTTTTAGCGCGCATGCTTATATATGTCTTTCTTTGATATGGATAAAAAAATTGCAGTCAAATTTTTCATATTGGAATAAAGTGATTTTTGAGTAAGGTGTATTTTTTTTATGAAAATAAAATTTCTTTTTAAAATCCAAAATTAGTGGGAGTCAAGGTTTTAGAAAATAATATTTTTCTTTTCAAAAGATATTGCCCCAACGTTTTTTTCAGGTTTATTTTCTTTGATTTTTGGGAATAAAGATACTAGTAGTTGAATTTTAGTGTTTGACGAATGTTTATATTAAATGCATTTATTTATTCTAGTGCCGCTGCTTTCTTTAAAACGTATACATATGGTATTAATATTGGACTTAATGCCATTACCAAAAGTTGTTTAACGTACAGTTTTTAAAGATTAAGCCGTTTAAGAATTTAAGTGCTTTATTGCATTATTTGGCTGCAGTATTATTGTTAAGTCAACTATGGGGGTTGAGCTTACGGTTTTGGCTTCAATAAAGAAGTAAATTATGTTGAGAAATTTATTCCTTTGTGGAAAAAATATGTTTCATTCATATTTATTTATTATGATAGTACTGCTACAATTAGTAGAGTACAAAAACTGTTACCATAACGGTAAATCCAGATTATTTAGAAGAAAAATACAGTACTGTGAGATTTTTTTTATTAATGATGTTATTAATATGGATCCACTAAACAAAGCTTTGACAAAAGAAATGATTTGGAATACATCAAGAGGAATGAGATCAAAACCTATAAATTCATTAGCCATGTATGAAAATACCCAACCTGGGGACCAGAGATCTTGAGAACTGGGTTCAATGGAAAAAACAAATTATATGATGGTCATAAGAAATGCACTATTTATTTTATTTTTCAATCCTATGATGTGAGTGTATTTATCCTATAATGTTATGGATGATGAGTTTTTGGAGAAACTCTTAATAAAATTTTGTAGCTCTTATGAGTAGGATGTAAGAATTACAAGTACACCCTTGACAGATTTCACCTATGTGAATGTGGTCACTCTCTATGAAATTTGGGTTTATTCTCAAATACGCTCATGAAACCGGGATAAGCACGAGGCCATAATGTGTTGGCTAATAAAGCTTATGTCAACACCTGGATTACTATGTGTGAATAATAATTCTTTATTTCCCCTAAGCAGTCATAGTTCAAGTCTGAGACCACTACTGACTCTAAAGTAAAGGTTGTTATTTCACTAAATGCGGATTCAATGCAGAACATACCTTCATAATGCATAATAATCATTCTTTGTCTGGAAGTATCTCTCTTATATTATTATTTTAAGGCAATAAGTACTGTTGCAGCTTTATTGCAATATTTACGTTGAGAACATTTCTTTCATTAATTAGTCATAAGTATTGCTGCAGTTTTATGGCAATTAGTTCCTATAGTTGAAAAAAGATCACCTAGAGGGGTTATTACCGATGGTTGTTTTTAAGGGCGTGACTGACTTATTTTTCATAACAGACAGTAGATATTTTTTTGAGAGATTTTTTTAGATAAAAGAAATGTGTTCTTTGAGTGGAGCTTTAAGCTCAAGCACTTGTGCAGAGTTGGTTCGGGCTATACGACAATCAGTTGGGCTGTTATATCCTGGAGGAGTCAAGTCAAAAAGATTTATGCTACATCGGTTAATCTAAAACTTTGTACATCGCAAAGGGCTTGAATCTCCTTAAAAATAGTGATATTTTCGTGCCTCAGTCTAAACTGGTTTCGTTTGAATATTAATTTTATTGTAATTTTATTACATTATTGTATATTTCACTAACAGTTTTGCTGAAAAACTACAAGTTCCAAATACCCAAACCTCCTTCTTGAATAGGAGAGAATATTTTGGCCCATTTCACCAAGTGAAATTTAAACTCATCATTAATCTCGACTCCCCCCCCCCCCTCCTCAAAAGAAGTCATGTTGAAGTTTCTCCATGCGATTAGCCACTTTGATGGGGAGCGGGAATAGTGATAGAAAATAAGTTGGCAAGTTGGAAAGAGTGCTTTTGATTAGGGTGACCTTCCCATCTTTGGATAAATACATCATTTTCTAACTAGCCAATTTATTCTCCACTTTTTCTAGAACATTATCCCAAATAGACATTGATTTGAATGGAGTACCCAACGGAAGGCCAAGGTATTTCATTGGCAGCTGAGATATCTTGTATCCCAAAATGGAAGCCATACGCTCTACATTAGGAACATCCCCTGTCGACACTACTTCTGATTTGGCCAAGTTCACTTTCAACCCTGATACAACTTCAAAACATAAAAGAAAGAGCTCTCAAGGCTCGAATTTAATCATGTCGAGCCCCACAAAAAATTAGAGTGGCATCGGTGAATAATAGATGGGACAAGATGAAAGTGCCAATAGTGGCTTTCCCCCACTGAGAATCCAGATATGAAACCACCCTCCACAATGCCTAATATCATCTTGGTAAATGCTTGCATCACAAAAACAAAAAGTAACGGAGATAGAGGACCACCTTGTTTCAAGCCTCGTGAGTTTTTAAAAAAACATTTCGGTGAGCCATTCACTAAAGTTGAGAAGCAGGCCATACAAATACAATGATAGATCCAAGTACACCATTTCACACCAAAACCACATCTCTCGAGCATATAAAGCAAGAATCTATTGACATAATCATAAGCTTTTTCTATATCCAACTTGCACAATAGTCCCAGCTCTCCTGACTTGAGTCTACTATCTAGATATTCTTTAGCAATAAGAATCCGAGAATTTTCCTACCTTTGACAAAAGCATTTTAAGGCTATGACATTAACTTATCAATCACCTTACTCAATCTATTTGCCAAAACTTTGGAGAGAATCTTGGACACCCTGCCCACCAAGCTAAGGGAACGATAATCACTAACCTCCACAACTCCCGATTTTTTTGGAATGAGCACGATAAAAGTTGCATTAAGGCTTTTTTCAAACCACCCACTTTCATGAAATTCATGAAAGACCCCCATTATGTCTTCTTTGAGCATTGCCCAACATGTTTGGAAAAAAGCCATGGAAAATCCATTAGCTGGAGCTTTGTCACCTACCATGCTTTTCAATACTCCCCTGACCTCCATCTCTTCAAATGGCCGTTCAAGCTGTTCAACTTCCTGTGAGCCAAGGACGTCAAAAATAAGCCCATCTAATCTTGATCTCCAGAAGAATTGTACCAAAAGTACATTCTCATAATATTTTACAACATGATCAGAGATCTCATCTTGGTTTGAGGAAGCCACCTCATCAATCATCAGTGTCTCTATGGCACTGTTTCTTCTATGTGAATTAGCCAACCGGTGGGAAAACTTGGTGCATTTATCCCTTTCCTTCAATCATAGTGCTCTCGACTTTTGTCTTCAAGATATTTCTTCCAATAAAGAGGCCCTTTCAATATCCATTGTCACTTGGATTTTGCGAGCCCATTCCTCTTCAAATAGTTCCCTCTCCTCTTCCACTCCCTCCAAACCTTTGAGTTCCTTGAAAATAGTATTTTTTTGGCCTCCCACATCACCATACACGTGCTCCTTCCATACCTTCAAATATTTCTTCAAGGACTTCAATTTGCATGCCAAGACATAACTAGGTTTTCCATAGAAGTGATAGGAAGACTATTACTGTCTTACTTTGTCAAGAACTCCTTCTGACTTCAATCACATATTCTCAAACTTGAAGTACCTTGGGCCTCCGCGAAGACCTCCACAATCAAGGAGGATAGGAAAGTGATCTGAACACAACCTGGGGAGTCGTTTTTGAATGAGATCCAAATAGTGAGCTTCCCATTCAGGTGATACTAGATATCTATCAATCCTTGACCAAGATGGGAGTTCTCGGTTGCAAGACTAAGTGAAAGAGCCAGCTGCAAGAGTAATATCCAGTAAATCTTGTTCAAGAGTAAAAGTAGAGAAATCCACCATAGCTAGGTTAAAACTAGAGCCACCCGGTCTTTCACTCGGGAAGCGAGTGACGTTGAAATCACCATCAATACACCAAGGTAAGTCCCATATGTTACTTAGTCCTACCAACTCATCCCATAATAAACTTCTAGTGTGATCTATATTTGAGCCATAAATTTTAGCGAAAGCCCACCGAAAACTGGCTACAACATTCATAAAGGAACAAGCCACCATAAAATCCCCCTAAACATTCCTTCATCATTTCCACCACCATTTTATCCCACATCACTAAGATGTCAGGCCCCTTGGGATGGTAGGTAATGCCATCCCACTTGATGACAACCCCACAAACTCCTTATAATGCAACGGGGAATAAATTCTAATTTCGTTTCTTGCAAACATACAATGTCCACTCCATTTACGTAGCATGATTCTAACTTTGAGGCACTT
The DNA here is from genome assembly GCA_003123785.1 of Pterocarya stenoptera. Lineage (NCBI taxonomy): Eukaryota > Viridiplantae > Streptophyta > Magnoliopsida > Fagales > Juglandaceae > Pterocarya > Pterocarya stenoptera. The sequence goes on from QEOT01000357.1 coordinate 182,311, forward strand.
TCTCTTCTCATTCAGCCCCTTTACCTGCCATGAAACAATTTTTAGTTTCATAAAATAACCTCCATTGCCTTTCCCTTCGGTCTTCTACGGTTAGAGCTCATCTCTCTTACTCCAACATTGACTATTCAATCAAGCTTTTTTAATTCTCTAGCTTTCTTCTTAGAAGAATTGATCTCCCTAGACAGTATAGCCTCAATTGCTGCGAAGAGAGCTATGAATTGATCATCATAGTCTACACACAAGATTCCCACACAACTTTGAATCTCTTTTGCCTTGTGTAATACACAACAGTGCCACCACCATGACAACCTAGATGTCAACCGCTAGTTCGCCTCGCTCAGTTGACCTTGTCTATGATGTCCATGACCTGAGTAACATCGTCTCCGATGGTGTTGTTGCAGCTCCAGATGTCGACCCAATTTCAAAGATCGGTGACTCAACATTTTGACCCGTCATTGCTGGGACGAATGGCTTGTTGTGTCGTTCACCTTCATTTTCCCTTTCTTGGTCCACATGGCCCTCCTTTTTTCTGTGCCCAACTTATTTTCCTCAGCCCCCTTAGACCTAGCATAATAAGCTTGTCTTCCCTATCTCGAGCCCAAGCCCATATCCATATTTATTTTGTTGATTAAAACATTGATTCGCTCCCTCAATTCAAATAGTTCATCTCTGATACTCAGATTAGAAACTTTCTCTGCACCTCGCCCCTTGAACAGAGAGCCTCCATCCTTTCCTATGTAAGTATCTCTGGCTTTCGGTGCAACAACCAACTTCTTGCTACTCTTCTTCTTAACGTTACCTTCTATCTCCTTCGAAATACCCATACTACCCTTCGTTCCCTAGTTTGGCAACCTTACACTTCTGATCTCCCATGTTTTCCTGGCAACTCCTCTAATGGCTGGTCTGGCACAAGTGACTACTTCGACGTATGATTTGGGGGCAACTCCTCCACTTGGAGCTTTTGTGCATAATTGTTGTTCGAGAGTAACAAACCCCCTCTGATCCTTCTCACCATTTTTTCCCACACTACCATACATCGCACAAAGCTCCATTGCAATCTTCCTCCAACCTTTACCATCCCCTTCTTCAGGGATGATGATGAGTTGTTAGAGGACCTTTGTGTTATGTAAGCACTGCTGCCTGGGTTGGATGCTCTAATGACTTCCTTATTACCTTTTGAACTAGAGCATTCATCCAAAGTCTGCACAACCCAGTTCACAGTTGGAGTATTGATTACTAGCTCTTTAGTCTCCTTCCTCTCTCTATGATGCGCAATGCTCGACTTCCTGCAAATGAAATCTCAAATGTCTGTCTCAATCAGGACTACCTTCGAGCATTCCATCCTTACAATAATACACCTCTCCATTATCGACCAGGAGATGCTAGTGAATCACCAGCCATAGAACAATCGATGTAGCTGAATCCTCTGGCTTTCGGTTGCAGAGCAAGTTACGCAGGCCAAAAAGCAGTTTTGTTCTTTACAACATTGTCAAAGCCCAACAACTCCAAACAGTGTCACTAACTTTGCATAGCTCTCCGTTAATTGAATGGAATATAATTCATTCCTATTGAAAGAAAAAAGATGAAAAAGTAATCACATGCTCGACTCGAGCTTTTTATGGTCACTGTACTTAAAAGACTTTGCAAGAAACTGGCTTGGAATGCATCCACGGAGAACAAGAACAAATTATTTCCCAGGGTAAAATTTCAACTACTCTTTTTGGCAACTGCGATAGTGATTAAAGCTGCAACACCAACCAAACAACCC
>QEOT01000360.1:0-24275 GCA_003123785.1 Pterocarya stenoptera
TAGATTACACGATGATCAGCTGTAACATTTACCTGTATATTTTGCATGGTGCCAGCATAAGAATTTGCAGACATTCCAACACTGGTAATTGACAAATGTGAATTTCAGTGTGTTACCTGCATCTGGTTCTTCATGCCAATCCTACCATCCTTGCTAGCAACAACAGTGGGCTGAGATGCTCCAACAGCCATGATTGCTCCCTGCAGCAATTAAATCCAGAGTGCAGTAACGATTATTTAGGGAATCTAGGAAAGAAAAGAAATAAGCATTTGGGATTTATTCAATTGACACAACTAATCCACATAAATCTTAACTCTCTCACAGAGTCCTAAGCATAGTTTAAAAAAAAAATACCGTTCCGGGAGGTAGAATGGCATCAAACCGATCAACTCCAAACATCCCGAGGTTAGAAAGAGTGAAAGTACCTGCATAAATAGAAAATGAACACAACAGGAAAGCATCAGAAAATAGCAAGTATGGGTTAAACTGTTTGATCGGGGAGCGAGAAACCAATGTTTCCTTAAAAATATCAGAGATAAATTGAAACAAATTACAGGATAACCTCACCGTATCATGAATCCTACATAGCATTTTATTAAGAAACAAATCTCAAGTTAGCAAGGTGCTAATCAGTATCAGTATTGCAAGTTGCTAATTAGTGACGCAAGTTGCTAATTAGTGACCCAAGTCGCAGCATAGACTGTCAAAGTAAAAGTAACACCTCAAAGTAATCACTGCAAGCTGCAAGCTGGCAAAACTGCTTTATTGCCTACATATCAACATCTCAAGATCCCCAAACAGTCTGTGCTGCCTTCCTCATAGTGGCAAAAAGAAAAGATGCTAGGAATCTGGTAATGAGGTGTGAAAAATCCAATCAATGGTATAAACAATAAACATTATGAGTCCTATGACCCATCAATCCAAGGATTTAGCAAATTTATCTATGTTAGGAAGAAAGGTCAAAGGTGCCAGACACTTGTCCTCATGCTGGAAGATCCTAGTCCATAATGAGGTTTCTAAGTTTGTCCTCATGTGTCTGTAATATTTTTTTTTTTTTATAACCGTGGGTGTCCGGGCCAGCTTACGTGCACCTCGACTAAGGAAGAATAGAACAAAGGAACCAAGTGTCTGTAATATGTTAGGAAGATTTTTTTTTTTTTTTTTTTATAAGTAATATATTAGGAAGAATAGAACAAAGGAACCAAGTAAGGATATTCAGACCCCTAATTCATCTTGCGCTTGCAGAACCCACATGATATTGGAGCAAGATTCTAATTGAAAATCTTGTTTAGCCTCCTTGTCTTATCATTTTTGGGTCTCCTTGGTTAAGCTTTTAGATAATTTGTGGTAGGACTACTTACTGCCAGCACTGCCTATGTGGGCTTTTAGATCACACAGGCAGTGCCTTGATGAAGATTTAAACAAACTACTCTTGGTACCCAGAAAAAGTCTAGAACATAAAAATATTGAGGTAGTGTAGTTTGGTGTTCTGTGGTGTTTTTTTATTCCTTCTGTTGCTTTTCTCATTGATTTATGCAGTATACAGCAATATTTGTGGTGTTTACTGGTCATTTTCATGGTCTCCAATGGCCGTATGGAGTTTAATGGTAGTTTCTATGGTCTCTGGAGGAGTCTTTGATGTTTGGTGGGGAAATTAGCGATTCCGACTGGTTCTATGGTGGTCACTATTGCTGTTGCTGCCAGGAACCATGGTTGCCAGCGCCTCCAAGATAAAGAAGACCCATGTTTGCTAATCCTGGATAAGGACATTCCAGTATTGTTTACTTGGATTTGGGCTCAGATAATTAGTTATTGGTAGGGCACCTTCGGCATTAATCTAGTTGGGTCAAGTTGGGCTGAAATTTGTTTTGATTTTAGTTGGTTTGGGCTTATTTCACAATGCCTAGATCCGAAGTCAAGACTGATCAAAACAAAGTCAAACTGGACCATGGTGTTTTGCAGTGAGATCTGGCCAAGTCTTTGGCGTTTTTGTCGCAATATTCAACCGGCAATAACATTTTCGGCCAAGATTTGACCAGAATCAGCATTTTTAAATGAATTTGTAGTGGGTATTGGCTCTTTAGGATAATTTCAGCTAGTTTATGTTCACTCTAGTGTTTTTACTTTTTAATGTTTTATTTTACAAAGCATGTCTTTTTGCTTGTGCTCCAAGCTGTTCAAGCTTGAATGGGGAGTCTTGGAGTGAGTTTGTTTTCCTAGAATGTGCTTGTCTATAATGTGATTTCATAGTGAGGAGTCTATTGTAGTTTGTCCTTACGTGTCCCTATCTGTCTGGAAAAATAGCATGAAGACACAAAAGTATATTCACCCTTGTTTCTCTTGCATTTGCATATATTCTCACAGTGAAGATAGTAGTCGGAGAACCCAAATCATGCAAAAGCAGAGGAGATAGTAATCAGGAAGTCCATAAAAATCGGGCTATATCCAAGGGCAATGTGGAAAAGTGAGATGAAAATACAACTGAAAGGGGTCACTAGAATCACTAAGATTAAACACTTAATCACAAAGCCCACTCCACCCCGGGCGGAAAGCCAACTCATCCCACCCACAATGAAAACAAAACAAAAAAATACCCGCAACTTTCACTTCATCATACAGCCCACCGTTAAAGACCTGTCTTGGTACTTATGGCAACAAGCAATACTTGTTATTTGCAATTGCTATTGCAGATAGCACCTTGCACTTAGTTAGTTGGTAGCCATTGGAACAAAGTAAAGCAAACCCAGCACAACTTAGAAAGTGCGAAGTAGCATAGCAAAATGAGGTAGAAACAACACCATGTGGAAGGACACTTCAATGGACCAATTTATCATTCCTAATGAACAAAAATGGCAGGATTACCCGCACTGTTTGATACTGTCCAAGTCCAGCCAGAACTCAGATGGACAGTTCATGTGGACCTATGCCTGAACCCAGACCACATATGAAGAAAAAACCCATTTCCCTTCTCCCCCGTGTTTTCTTCCATGCCCAAATCGTGTGTCCAGGCACAAAATTGTTTTTCCCTAATATGTCAAACTTAAATATCCGGGAAACAAGTAATCCTCAAGTTTTAAATCAATGTAAATAATGAAAATTAAATGCTCTATATTGCACTCATCTTGAACTACCAGACTTTCAAAGTTCGGCTTTCATCAAGAATTATAATTATAAAATAGAACTTGAAGCCTCTTCTCAGCCAAACAATGTCAAGAATGTTAATTTATTCACTATTTTAGCATTGCATGAAGCATACAAATAAAAATTTCATAAGCCTTTCTCCTTCCTCCGTAACATCAAATACTTAATCCTTCACTAACACATTTTGTTTGTCACTCTGACATGTCCAAATTGTTTTTTCTAGTCTCTATAAAATATGATTTATTCCAAATGTAGTTGTTCAAGTATGAAAGGAATTATTCCAATTTCACCAAAGGTAAAGAATCAAAGAAAAATCTTGTCTGGATTTCATCCAAATCCTCCTGAATATAATATTTTGAAATTTTCTTGTACCAGACCAAAACCTTGTACATGTGGAGGTCTTCTACTATGAGAAGATCAAATGATGCATATGACTCAGAAGAAGCATATCCATGCAATGGAATATAAATGATTATAAAGATTTAAAATTTCAAATTAGAAAGAAAAAATAAATACTTCTTCAAACAGAGACATCTTGTATGGATAAGTAGGCATGAAAGCATGTAAAACCATACCTGAATTGTATTCATGAGGCTGTAGCTGCTTGGCCCTGGCCTTATCAACTAATTCCTTCCACTTTCTTGACAATGAATATATGTCCACCTGAAATACATCAACGTAAACCGTTTACTATTAGAATCATTAGATAACTATTTATATCCAGGAAAAACCACATCACAGCCAAAAGTAGATTAAAAAGAACCTTATCAGCATCCTGAAGCACTGGCGTAATTAGCCCACCATCTATAGCTACAGCAACTGCAATGTTGATGCTGCTGTTATACGTAAAGCTTTTACCATCCCTACAACTAGAATTGACAACAGGATGTTGAACCAAAGCAAGCGCCGTTGCCTTTGCAAGCAATGCCGTCATGGTTACTCCCTTAGACTTGATCTAGTGAACATAATTTACACAACTAATTAATCGTTAGAGAGAAGGTAACAGTAAAAAAGTAACTAATTACACAATAGCGCACTTCTCATGTATCATTGAAATTAATGATGGAGTTAACTGTCTCAGAGCAAATTGAAACCACTCAGGAGATTATCAAGCACGGTCTCAAGGGGTGGCTAATGTAAATGAAAATACAATCATATTTTCATGTCAACCTTCCTAATCTAAACTTCTTGCAAATGACATCATCTTCTCACAGATGAAGACGATATGTGTCAAGCAGTAGCTAAATGACAAACTCTGAAAATACTAATTACAAAGACTAAAAAAAAATACAAACTTTGTGGTCAAATTCAAATGAAACAAACAAGAGATCATCATACTAACTTCCCACCACATCAATTCACACTATCTTCGTGCAAATATCAGATTTAAGATTTCTTGAGCAGTAGCTGACTGAAATATAAAAGAGAAAAAGTTAACATTTGTTTTGATAGGTAGAAAAAGTTAACTTTCTATGCATCCAAACCAAAGTAAAAATTAATATGTCTGTCACCAGTTTAAAGCAAAATATTTCATTCTTTTAGTAGTTTACTTCCAAGCGTAAAGAGCGACAACAAACCAAGATTCATCATTCCTAAAAAATACATCTTGGTCTTATAAACACCTAAGACCCATGCAGAAAACACTACGAGATTCATCATTTCATGACCGAAAGCATTACCTTCTTATAGAGAGAATCAAGCGCATTCGTTGTAATGGTGTACCCGACTCTGAAAGTTGGCACGGACAGACTCTGAACCATGTTCCTACTCACCGCAGCCTGCATTGTCGTGAAAGGCACCACAGAACCCAACTCAATCGCCGCTGCCACACTCTTCCCCACTTCAGCCGACACGGGACCTACAGACGCCACGTCCGCAGTGGCAGCAGCAGCTTCAACATCCTTGGCAACAATTCTCCCCATAGGCCCACTCCCCACCACTCTCCCCAACTCCACCTTCAGCTCCTTTGCAAGCTTCTTTGCGTACGGTGACGCAACGATCCTCTTACCTCCCTCCGACGCCGGGTGCGTGGATGCCACCGGCATCGAGACAACAGGAGCCACCTTGACAGCCGCTGTCGGAACCGGATTCTCCGAAACCTTCTCCGGTTCCGCAACAGCGGTTGCTGCCGACGAAGAAGAGGAAGAAGAAGACGACGAATTGGACGCTGCTTTGGACTTGGCCTCAGCGATCTCGGCCTCGGACTCGGCAAGAAGAGCGATGGCGGATCCCACAGGGGCGACGCCGCCTTCCTCCACCATAATGGCAGCCAAGTAACCATCGTAGAAGGTCTCGACGTCCATGTCGGCCTTGTCGGACTCCACCACGACAACGCTCTCCCCTTTGGAGAGCTTGTCGCCCTCGGACCTGACCCAAGAGACGATCTTCCCCTCAGTCATGGTTGAGCTCAGCGCCGGCATGAAGATCTCCCGGATCTTTGCATCAATCCGGGCCGGTACTCTGCTTCGCAGGTGACCCGGAACCTGGAGACTGGGACGCACCCGGCGAAGGGTCGAGGAGGAGGGGATGAATGAAGTGTTGAGAAGATGAGCCATTTGGGTACTTGCTCAATACTGTGTTCTTCGGTTTTGCAACGGAGAAGAGAGGAAGATAAATGCAGGGTAGAGGAAGGGTGTGCGAGTGTTCTTATCGTGGTTTGGGTTTCGATTTCTCGAATGCATCGAAAGTGGGCGGATGTTTCAACTTTCAACCACCTGTTACCGGTTTATGTAACGTATTATGCCGATGTGTTTGGTTTTCTGCGGTTTAGTTGGCCCAAACCTTTTTCGGTGAGCACTTCATGATTTAGATTTGTGTATTAAATTATCTAATTATAACAAAGGATTAATGTCAGATTCGATCATGATTTGGGTAAATGTCGTATATTTGTTTTATAGAACAGTGTAATTTATTATTAAAATTTTATTTTTTATATGAATTATATATTTATTTAAAAAATACATAATAGTTACTCATTTTATTACTGTAAATATTATTTTCCATAATTAAAAATATCATTTTGATGAAATTTGAAAATAATTATCACTACTAATTCTGTCAAAGCATCAAAACAAAGCAACTTTTGACGATAATATTTTGTGTAATACATGGATGATGAGTTTTTAATTGTAAATAAGTTTTATTTAGATTGGATAGTTTATTATGTATGCAGCGATTTCTTTAATTGAGATTTTTTTTTAACGATGAATTGATGCGTGGTATGAGGGGAAAACCGGATACTTGCTCACATATAATGAAAGTGTTATAGTTATGAAAAGATTTTATAAAATGAAATTTATAAATTGATGAAATTTCGTGTTATTCATCAAATCTATCTTATACTAAACAAAAATAATTTTACAATATAACGTATTATATTAAACTCAATTTGTAGATTTATTTTATAAAAACTTTTGTGATTAAAATATTTGTCTAGTTTGAAAATAAAAAGAAATGATACGACAAGTTAAAATAGTGCAATGTAATGAATACTTTAGCATGCATAAATTTTGAACTATTAATTGTGACGACATTTTAATTAAATGGATATTTATTATACATTAAATGACTTGTTTAAATTACATTATTAGAACCCATAGAAGGTATATGTGTTGTAGGGTATGTTTACTTATGAAATTAATCATTTGTTGCGAAATTGAAGAGTTTTAGTTTATGATGACTTAAGGCATGGTACGATGTAAATACTAAAAATGGCATGTGCTCACTTATGGTTTGAAAATTACATGAAATGATATGGTACGCTAAAGAAAAATAATGCTAGATATAGTTTTGTTCCATTCATCATATTTATAGAGAAGCTAATATGGTTGCGGATTATCTTACTAAAGAAGGTGCTTATAATTTGTGTAAGTATTTTATAGATTCTAATATTGAGAGGGGGGTTCTTAAAGGCTTATTGCGGATGGACTATTGGAGACTTCCGTATTTACAGCTGTAATGTTTTTACTTTATGCTTTATTTTTTTGAGTTTGAAATTTTCTTAATCACCTGTGTTATCCCTCAAGTGATTGTTTTGTAATCACCGTTTTCCTCCGTCATATATGAGGGTTTATTAATAAACTCGACTCTTCTTAAAAAAAATATACTAATATAGTTTTAAGGTATTTAAGTCTCGTACACTCATTTTAAAAAAAATTAGAGTTCATTAGTTAAAAATAATTTTTTATGTGTATCACAAATTTACTTATTTTTTAAAAAAAGAATATACGGTACTTATATATCTCTTATAACTGCAAATAGTATTTCTTGTTGAACAATCGATCCGTGTAGTGACGTTGACCCAGTAGTGTTTTCTATATATTTCACCTACCCTATAAGCACTAGATGGGGCTATGGATCATAAATGATCCTCTTAACAAGTGACAGTCGTGTTATCATAAAATATTATGTCTTTAAAAATTAATGTGTATATAAGAAATATTAATTATATACATTTTTGTGATGAGATGAAAATATCGCATTCATATTTTGAGAATACTTGTTGTTTTTTCAATATTTACATTGAACAAATCATATAAACCATTTTAGTGTTCAAAGTAAAATGAAGGTACGAAGATTAGATCCCTTTAACTTTCATAAAGGGAGAAGAACTAAGGTCTCGTTTGGTTATACAGCTCATATAAGATAAGATATTTTATTGAAAGTTGAATAAAATATTGTTAAAATATTATTTTTTAATACTATTTTATTTTAAAATTTAAAAAAATTAAATTATTTATTATATTTTATGTGAGAGTTTGAAAAAATTATAATGATTATATGAGATGAAATATGTAAAATGTAAACCTTAACAGAATACAAAGGGTTAAAGCAAGGCATGGGAAAGGATGAAACCGTAGCAGACCAAAGGTCGAGAGGGAGAGGGAGAGAAACTTCTGGAAGAAGGAAAAAATAAAGGACTGAAATATTATGTAAAAGTATATTTACATTTGTGTACGGTGACGGTATTTATAATAGAACATGAAGAAATAAAAGACATGTGACTAACATGTGATACAAAGATGAATAAAAGATTAAAAAATAATTTTAATTCTTGATACCCCCTTCAAGATGGAGAGTATATAAAATGAACTCTCATCTTGGAAACTAAATGATGAAATTGTTAAAAACCAAGAGGTTTAGTTAACATATCAGCAAGTTGATGACTGCAAGCTAAGTGAAAAGTCTTGATAACTCCAGCTTGAATTTTCTCCTGAATAAAGTGACAATCTAGCTCAATGTGCTTTGTTCTTTCATGAAAGATTGGATTAGCAGCAATGTGTAATGCAGTCTAACTATCACAAAAAAGTTGAGCACTATACGTATGAGAAATACCAAAATCAAATAAGAGAGCGAGAAACCAAATGATTTCACAAGTGGAAGAAGCCATGGATTTATACTCAGTCTCTGCAAAAGATCTAGAAACAATAGTCTGTTTCTTTGTCTTCCAGGAAACTAAAGAATTCCCAAGAAAAACACAATAACCATTTATAGATATTCTACTATTAGGACAAGAAGCCCAATTAAAATCAGCAAAAACTTTGAGAGACAATGTATTGGCAATTGGGAAGAAAAAACCATGACCATGAATGCTTTTGATATATTGTAAAATTCTGCAGGCTGCTTGTAAATGGGGCTATCTAGGCTGAGCCATGTATTGGCTAAGCCTATTGACAGAATAACATAAGTTTGGCCGAGTTAATGTGAGGTATAGAAGTCGACCTACAAGTCTTCTATAAACTGTTGGGTCAGGCCACAAGTCTCCCACATCCTTACTTAACTTAATATTTTGTCTCATAGGAAAGGCAACAAGTTTAGAAGCAAATAAACCAGCATCTTAAAGAATCTCCAAAGAATATTTTCTTTGACACAAAGAAATACCAGTAGGAAACAGAGCCACTCTCAAACCAAAAAAATATTTGAGCTCACCAAGGTCCTTAAGCTTAAACTTCTCATTAAGCAAGGACTTCAAAAACTAAACATATGTCATATCATTACTAGCAATGAGAATATTATCAACATAAACAAGAAGGGCAACAAAAAATGAACCATCAGTCTTAGAAAAAAGAGAATAATCAGCTTTGAATTGCTGAAAACCCATTTTGAGTATAGAAGTTGAAAACTTGGAGACCCACTACCGTGAGGCCTGTTTCAGACCATAGAGTGATTTGGGATGTCGATTCCATAGATAGACAAATTAAAATAATAGTAGAAGGAACAAAGAAACTAAAGAAAAATATTAAATGATTAATGGAAAATAAAGATTAATTTTAAATGCAAATTAAAGTTAAGCAAAGTGACTAACGAAAAAAGTACTTAAATTTGACAAATAGTAAAGCGTTGGAAATCTCTTACACAATTCTAGTATTTTAATTATTCTTAATTCATTGAATAACTCATTTGGGAATTCAATTCCCAAAATTTCCAATCGAAAGGTATAGATTTATAAATCAAGATTAAGCCAAATGTAACCATATAAAAAATCATTTCCCACTTTTAAAATACATAAATTATTATCACTATTAAGAAAATCCAACGACGACAATATACTCAAGAAGTGATATTGCAACAAATAATTAAATCAATATAGATAAATAATTGATCCAAACATAATCAAAGAACTAATCCATTCAATAAAAAAAGTATGACTGAATCCATAAACAGAATAAATTCTATGATTATTCAGAGAAGAAAAGCATCAATAATGAATTGCGAATGATAAAAGAAAAGAGTTTTAGTAATTGAGAATTAAATATATAAATTAAAAATAAACTACAAATACTATCTAATTTGCAAGTTCATCCCTAACCCTACTTGAGAATTTAGTGACCCATAAATATAATGGACAACAAAAATCTAAAGAGAAAAATAAAGCAAACCACGGCCATGGAAATTAATTTCATCTCTTCCACTTTCAGTCTGGTTTAGCCCCCAATTTCATGCTAATGATATATTTATATAGGGTAGGAAAGAAACCCTAATATCTTCATAATTCCCGCGTAAAAAAAAAAATCACCTAAATGTTAAGATTTATCTTGACAGCTACGTACGCACTTCAGAAGTTTGAATTTAGAAATTCTTCTTAGAGACAAAGTTATAGCCCTTTAAGATAGCTTTCCAACGCATCTAGAATCGTATCAATCTGATATATGAGTGGAAAGTTATGATCAAAATACTAAAATATATCCAGGTTGTCTCCTAGAGCGTTTTGGACTTTGACTTTTTCTCTTAATCCGAATTACTCTCAAATCTCATCATGATCCTTATTTGAAGAGTTCTACACTTATTGAAAGTTCTTAAGTTGTTCCAACGTCTTACACACTTGAAACTTCTTTGAATTTGACTGGACTTTGACTTACTCTTTATAGACCCTAAAATTAAATATAAAAATTTGCTTAGGAGTATCTCAAAATAAATAGAAATTTAATTCAAGAATATATATTAATTCCTATAATTCCTATTCATATTTTAGTATTATAGTCTAATAATAGGATATTTAGAGTGCACTTCGGTACACTCGTCACACCCCTCAACTTACTTATTGCTAATCCCTAGCAATTTCAATGCAAAAGAGATGAAAGAGACTAAAGAAAATATTAAAATAGCCCATCAATTCACATTTTTCAGATTCACATATCAAAACAAATTAAGGAATCCAATAACTCATCAAGATCAATCCACTTATAGTAATTCACAAAGTGTGTGTGTTTTTTCCAAGACATAACCATCTTACCACTAATCTTGACACATGTAACATCAAGAATGTCTTAAGCAAAAGGTTCAACTCTACAACTCATGGGTATAATAATGTTTCGTGTAAGAGTTCTCTTTATGGAGTTGACAAGTGGCTTACACATAATCACATGGAGATTTAGGTAATTATGAACAAGCAACATGCAAGCATTGATCTTATGATAGGAACACTAACAAATGAGAATTCAATTATTCTTTTCACAAGCTTACTATGGATTAGAACGGTCAAAATAAAAGATTGTAATGTGGCGTAGGTTAGGCTATATGACAAGAAAAGGAAAATGATTCAAAAACTTTCAAGTACATACAAAGGGAATCTTATTAAATATATCAGTAGACCACAATTCTCACTTGATGTACTCTCTAACTTTTCAGATAATCGAATAATAATGTTTCTCCTTCTTCTTCCTCTTCTCTTTTTCTTTTTCTTTTCTTAGTAATTGAAAACTTCAATAATTTGATGAACAAATACACATCGCTTTGGTATTCTTGCCATTTCTACCCAATCTTGACTTCTTCTTTTTTCGAGAGCCCAACACAAAAGAAAGAAAATTCAAATTCCACACCTAATATACACTTGGAAGTAAAAATGGTAGAAAAATTAGTATATAGCCTATACTCCAATGTGGAGAGGCATGGATGATGTTGGCATATGAAAAGAAAAAGTTATATATGTTTATTGGCTCAAAGTTGGCTACTAAAGGTCTATGATGGAAAATGGTTACCTTGAAAGGCCCAAACGTTGATCCTAAGTTGACATTCGTCATATCCTAAATATATCCACCATCTTACCACAAACCATGTAATGATATTCTCAAAAAAAATGCCCAATTCAATAAATCAATGAACGCTTATCACAATTTACTTCATTTATAGGCTCTCCATCCTCTCCAAAACTCACATGAATACTTAAGCAAAAGAGTTCTCTAGCTACATGTGTCAAGCCACAATCTTACCACAAAGCTTGGATGAGTGAATTAGGGGTTCTGTAAATGCTTCAGCAAAAAATGATTATGGAGAGTTTGGTGAATTCACGAAGATGGTTATGATTGAGAATGAGTACACATGTAAAAATGATGCATGTGTGATGCAAATTAAAAACATTTTAACTTATGAAAATATGTCATAGAGTTCCAACAAGTATTTTAAATACTGAATTCGCATCACCACCCCCAACTTAAATGAAACATTATCCTCAATGTTTAAGAATCAAATTTAAATAAGGAGTAATTAGAAATGGTAGAATACACCTGATAAGCGACGTGGGTAGCTTGCTAAGCACAAAAAATGGTAACCTGAAATGATAAAATGAAACTAACCTGCACATAAAAACAAAAAAAACAATAGCAAACAAAAAGGAAAAGAAATAAAATAAGAGAAAACAAAAATAAAACAAAACAAACAAAATGATAAAGAAAAGCATACTTGCGTGGTGTGGTCAAGGTTGATAGAGCGGATCCATAAATGGAATGTCTTCCACTTCCAGAACTTGCCTATTAATTAATACTTTAAGGCGTTGACCATTTACTTTAAAAATATGACCATCTTTAGGGTCCTCTATTTCTACCGCCCCATTTTTAAAAACATACTTCACTACAAAGGGGCCGTCCACCTAGACCAAAGTTTTCCTAGGTGCTTGTGAAGTCTAAAATCATATAAGTATACTCGGTCATTAGGCTTAAACGTCCTCTTAATTATATTTTTATCATAAAACGCTTTCATTTTAGTCTTATAGAGTTTAGATTTCACATAAACATCATTTTTCAACTCCTCTAACTCGATCAATTGAAATTTTCTAAGTTTATCCGCATTCAATTTCGACGAATTACTAATAGGAGAAGTGTCACCTAGGTCGAGAAATGCATGCTTTAAATCTCAAGGCTGCGGTTTCAATTCCAATTTGGGACTCTCCATGCTTGAAAGAAATTTTTTTCACATTTCTTAGGCAACTCCTCAAATTTCGGTTGCCAAGCCTGTGTTCCATAATCCTGAGTTTCATAAAAAATAGGGCAAATATCAATATCAGATGAATTACTAATAGTATCAAACTCAGAATTAAAAGGAAAATATTCAAGGGGATCAGAATTATGAGTTGTGTGAACGCCGAACACTCTTGTATATGAGTGCGTCAATCATGTATCTTTGTTGGCACTCATCATCCTCCCAAGCCTGCTTACTGATGTGAAATATGTTGACCTCCATGGTCATATTTCCAAAAGATAATTTCATCAGCTCATTCTTGCAGTTTATAAGTGCATTAGCTGTAGCAAGAGAATGTCTACCTAATATGAGAGAGATCTTAGAGTCAGACTCAACAACCGACTGAGTGTCCAAAATTAAAAAGTCAACAGGGTAGTAAAACTTGTCAATTTGGATCAAAACATACTCAACTATCCCTCTCGGTTTCTTAACTAAACGGTCAGCCAATTGAAGCACAACAGAAGTAGGCTTAATTTCACCAAAACTAAGCTGCAAATACATGGAATATGGCATTAGATTCACGCTAGCTCCTAAATCTATCAAAACTTGCCCAAACTCATGATTTTCAATGCTGCATGCAATGGTTGGACAACCAGGATCCTTGTACATGAGAGGAATTCGCTACTCAATTAGAGTACTAACTTACTCTTTCAGGAACGCTGTCTTCTTCACATGGTGTTTTCTCTTAACTGTACACAAATCCTTGAGAACTTTTGCATAAATAAGAACTTGTTTAATCACATGCAAAAGAGGAAGATTGATTTTTACCTGCTTTAGATTCTTTAGGATTTCACTGTTAGGATCCAGAGTTTGCTTGTTTGATTTTAAAGTTTGAGAGAATGGTACCTTAAGATGACTCTTTGTCACCTCAGGTTCCTTGGGCAGCTCGGCATCACTACTATCTCAATCATTTTCCATATCCTCTGATTTGTTCGTTATTGGGATGTGTAATGATTTACCACTTCGTGTCATAATGATATTCACATCCTTCAAATTCTCTTGCGCCATGTGTTGACTATGGGGTGCGGACTGAGCTTGAGAAAGGAACTTACATTTCTCATTCACACTCAAGGAGCTCATCAATTTGGACATTTGGCTCTTTATCTCCTTATTTTCTTCAACAACGTGCGTAATCAAATATTCAAACTTTTGGTTAGTCTTACCATCTGCCTCGATAAAATCATGCAAAATGTCTTCTAAAGGACTCCTAGAAGATGAAGGTGCATGATATGATGCAGGATATGATCTAGGGTGTTATGTAGGCGGCTGGTTTTCAGACTTCCAGCTAAAATTGGAATGATTGCACCACCATAATTATAGGTATCAGAGAAAGATGTAAAAGGCTTCTTGCACATACCTAAGATATTACATTGTTCCTCATACATCTATCTCATCTCAGCAAATGTGAGACACTCTTGGGCAAGGTGATATATCGCACTACACACAAAACATGGTCCAAAAGACTCTACATGATTAGCCACATGTGTTGGCTTTAAGTTATTAGTCTTTAACACCTCTAGCTCCTAGTGAGTATCTCAGCCTTAGCCTTTAGGTTATCCTCTTTCTTAAGATAGTAAATTTCACTACCATTTGGGTTTCCTGCAGATTGTGACCTATTTGTATTTTTAGTAGCACTAGGTCTAGTCCAAGTGTGAGCTTTTTCAGCAAGCTCATTGAGGTATTTAATGGCCTCATCAGGACCTTTCTGTAAGAACTCACCATTACATATCATCTCCACAAGTTGGCGCTCTCTAGGTGTAAGTCCCTTATAAAAATAGCTTACTAAGTGCCAATTCTCATACCTATGGTGAGGACACATACTCAACAACTCCTTAAATCTCTCCCAAAATTGATACAAAATCGCACTGTCCTTTTATGCAAAGATAGAGATTTACCTCTTTAAAATATTGGTCTTATGTTGGGAAAAGTATTTATTAAATAAGACCTGAGTCATTTCATTCCATAATCCAATAGATCGGTGTCTCAGTGAGTATAACCAACTCTTAGTTCTATCATTCAAAGAGAAAGGAAAAAACTTAAATCTCACAACGTCATCAGTTGCATTTTGACTATGAAAAGTCGCAACTACTTCCTCAAACTCCCTTATGTGCACATATGGATTTTCATTTTTCAAGCCATGAAAAGTAGGGAATAACTATATCATCCCTGTTTTAAAATCCAATTGGCGAGTATTAGCTGGAAATATGATAAATGATGGTGTGGCTGTGCGTGTAGAGCTAAAAGAAGAAACGAAGTTACCGACTTTACAAACTACTAAAAAGAAAAACTATCTATCAATTCTTCTACCGTTTCCCCGGCAACGACGCCAAAAATTGATTACGCCCAAAGAATAATACTATAGTTGTAGCACAGCTTTGGGGTGTCGATTCCACAGAGAGACAAATTAAAAGAATAGTAGAAGGAATAAAAAAACTAAAGAAAAATATTAAATGATTAATGGAGAACAAATATTAATTTAAAATGTAAATTAAAGTAAAACAAAGTGGCTAACGAAAAAAGTACTCAAATTTGACAAACAGTAAAGCGTTGGGAATCCCTTGCACAAACCTAGTATTTTAATTATTCTTAATTCATTGAATAACTCAATTGGAAACTTAATTTCCAAAATTTCCAATCCAAAGGTATAGATTTATAAATCAAGATTAAACTAAATGTAACCCTATGGAAAATCATTCACCAATTTTAAAATACATAAATTATTATTACTATTGAGAAAATCCAACGACGACAATATACTCAAGAAGCGATATTGCAGCAAAGAATTAAATCAATATAGATAAATAATTATTCCAAACATAATAAAAAAAACTAATCCATTCAATAGAAAAAGTTTGACTGAATCCATAAACAGAATAAATTCTATGATTATTTGGAGAAGAAAAACATCAACAATGAATTGAGAATAATAAAAGAAAAGAGTTTTAGTAATTGAAAATCAAATACATAAATTAAAAATAAATTACAAATACCATCTAATGTGCAAGTTCATCCCTAACCCTACTTGAGAATTTAGTTACCTATAAATATAATGGACAACAAAAATCTCAAGAGAAAAATAAATAAACGGCGGCCATGGAAGTTAATTTTGTTTCTTCCACTTTCAGTCTGGTTTACCCCCCAATTTCGTGCTAATGATATATTTATATAGGGTAGGAAAGAAACCCTAATGTGTTCATGATTCCCGCATAAAAAAAAAAATCGCCTAAATGTTAAGACTTATCTTGGCAGCTACGTATGGGCTTCAGAAGTTCAAATTTGGAAATTCTTATTAAAGAAAAAGTTGTAGCCCTTTAAGATAAATTTCCAACGCATCCAGAATCGTATCAATCCGATATGTGAGTAGAAAGTTACGATCCAAATACTAAAATATATCCAGACTGTCTCTTAGAGCGTTTTGGACTCTGACTTTTTCTTTTGATCTGAATTACTCTCAAACTCCATCATTATCCTTATTTGAAGAGTCCTACACTCATTGAAAGTTTTTAGGTTGTTCCAACGTCTTGCCCACTTGAAAGTCTTTTGCATTTGACTGGATTTTGACTTACTCTTTTATAAACCCTGAAATTAAATATAAAAATCTGTTTAAGAGTATCTTAAAGTAAATAAAAATTCAATTCAATAATACACATTAATTTCTATAATTTCTATTCATATTTTAGCATGATAGTCCAATAATAGGGTATTTAGAATGTACTTTCGTACACTCGTCAGTAATTTATTCAACTTGCAAACTTAAGACCCCCTTGAACATGGAAGCGAGGAGGTAAAATCATGTACACTTTTTCATATTAGTCCCCATATAAAAAAGCATTATTTACATCAAGTTGTACAATATGCCAACCTTTCAGAACAGCAATGGCCAAAAGAGTTCTAAGAGTAGCCATTTTAGCAACAGGTGAAAAAGTTTCAGAATAATCCAATTTTTTAGTTTGGTTATAACCCTTGGCAACCAACTTTGCCTTTTATCTTTCAATTGAACCATTAGCATGATACTTAATCTTATAAATCTATTTGCAGCCAATAGGCTTCTTACTAGGAGGTAAAGAAGTAACAGTCCATGTATTATTAATTTTCAAGACTGCAATCTCAGCTGACATGACATCTCTTTAATGAGAGTGCTTGATGGCTTGATGATAGAATTCAGGTTCAGTATTGACATAAATGAACATGACAAATGATTTATGTGAAGGAGAAATATTAGCATAAGATAGAAAATTGAAAATATCGTATTTAGGAGATGAAGTCAAAAGGGAAGAAGAACCTGATGAATCAGAAATTATTGAAGGATCTGATGTGGAGTGTGCGGAAGAGGAATTGCAATAAAAATTCTGCAAATAACCAAGTACCTTTCTAATTCTAGGAGATCTTCGAGGAATATCAAAAGGTAATATAGCAGTGACAGGAATTGGGGAAGAATGCTGAATAGAAGAATCCTTTGAATCATTTTAGGAAGAAGGTGAATAGGAGTTAAGAGATGCAATAGAATGTGCTGTTGAAGGCACGGTTAAAGAATCTAAAGTTGAACATTCAACCTGAAAAATAAAAGGTATAATAGAAGAAAAATCAGTGGTGTTTTGAGAAGTAAAAGGAAAAATATGTTCATGAAAAACAATATTTCTTGACATAAAAGATTGATTAGTTTTTAAATCAAGAAGTTTGTAATCTTTTATGCCAAAAGGATAACCAAGAAAAATACAAGTTCGAGCTTTAGGATCAAATTTGGTTCGAGATCTTTGTAGAGTTGAAACAAAATAAAGACAACTAAAAGTTCTTAGATGAGTATAAGAGGGAGAAGTTTTGAACAAAAACTCAAAAGGAGATTTCTGTTTTAAAAGAGGAGTAGGAAGCCTATTAATGAGGTAAGTTGTTGTTAAAACAACATCACCCCAAAAATTAATAGGCAGATGAGACTGAATCATCATTGTTCTAGCTATATTAAGAATGTGCTGGTGTTTTCTTTCTACAACAGAGTTTTGTTGAGGAGTCTCAACACAACTATGCTGATGTATGATGCATTTGGAATGAAAAAAATGAGCAAATGAAAATTCAGTGCCATGATCAGTGCGAAGTGATTTTATTTTTAAATGAAATTGTGTTTTAACTATTTTATAAAAAATTTTAAAAATATGTGAAATTTCAGATTTGTGCTTAAGAAGATAAATCCATGTAGCACGAGTTGAATCATAATAATAGTCAAAAAATATTTGTAACCTCCAACAGTAGGTATAGAATATGGTCCCCAAACATTACAATGAACAAGATCGAAAGGAGCAGAAGACAAATGAATGTTATTAGGAAAATGTAATTTTCTTTGTTTAGCTAAAGGAGAAATCATGTAAGGATTGCATGAAACAGTCAATTTAGGAACAAAATTATTCACAAACAACATCCTGGAAAGGATGACCAAGTCTATTATGTCAAAACTCATAATTAGAGCATTTGGAAGAAATGGACCAAACATGTGAGGATATTGTTTTAGGTAAACAAGCAGCATATGTGCTAGAAAAAAAAATAGGTTTAGAAATAGAAAGGCCTGACTATTGCAGTATATAGAGACTTCCCTGCAATCCTCCAACCAATCTGGTCCTGTATTAGACAAATGTTAGAGGAAAACAGAAAGCAGCAAGGTAGTGATTGTGTTAACTTGCTAATGAAAATCAATTTGAATTTAAAGGTTGGAACACATAGAACATCATGTAAAACAAGATGTTCAAAAATAAAAACAGAACCAATATGTATAACAGACACAAATTGACCATTAGAAAACTTCACAAAAGCATTAACATAACTGGTAATAGAAGTAAAATAATCAATAGAAAGAACCATATGATCAATGGCTCTAGTATCAAGAATCCAAGAATTTGAATTAAATGTAGTAGTCTGAGCAACAGGAAAAAATAGAATGAGTATTATTTCGAGGAAAAATAATACCAGAAAAATTATTTGAAACAACTGCATTAACAACAGATGGAACTTCATCAGCAGATTTAGAAGGATGACGTTGATTTAGAAGCTGCTGATACTAAGTCTCAGTTAATGAAAAAGGAGAAACAACCAAGGAATTGCTATTATTGAGGATAACATTATTAGCCACAGACTGTTGCCGCTGTTTCGGTTTGTAGCCTAGGGGAAAGCTATGCAACTTGTAACATTCAATCCCATCAAAAATTGTAAAACACGTTCTTGTTGAACATAGGAGTTCAACGTTCGTACAGCTCCACAAGAACTGGCATGTACAGGCTTGTAGCTAGTAAGGTCATCCCAAAGGCCCTTAAGACGAGTAAAATAATTACTCACCAAAAGAGAACCTTGAGAAAGAGAGGAAATCGATTTCTGTAACTGAAAAATGCGAGGTCCATTTTTCTGAGAAAATCATTCCTTAAGATCTGACTAGATCTCATAAGCAGTTGTAATATATAAGATACTAGAAGAAATTTCAGGAGAAACAGAATTTAAGATCCAAGATATTATCACCATATTGTTACATAGGAGCCATAGAGAAAGAAGAGAATCCGTTGGATTCGAAGGTTTAGAAATAGATCCATCAACAAATTCAAGCTTGTTCTTTGCTGAGAGAGCCATAGACATTGAACCAGACCAAGCATGGTAGTTCTCATCAAGAAGAGGCTGCGTAACCAAAGAACACCATGACTGTCACTAGGATGAAGAAAATAAGAAGTGACATCCTCATAGATGAATTTGTGAGACGGCGCTATAGAAACAATAAAAAAAAGGAGTAAAATGTAAACCCTAACAGAATACAAAGTGTTAAAGCAAGGCACGGGAAGGGATGAAACCCTAGCAGACAAGAGAGAGAGAGAGAGAAAGAGAGAGAGAGAGAGAGAGAGAGACTTCTGGAAGAAGGAAAGAATAAAGGACATCAATATTATGTAAAAGTATATTTACATCTGTGTACAGTGACGATATTTATAACAGCACATGTAGAAATAAAAGACATGTGAGTAACATGTGATACAAAGATGAATAAAAGAATAAAAGAATTAAAAAATAACTTTAATTCCTGATAAGATGAGATAAATGTTGAATTCATAACAGGTTGAAATTTCGAGTCAGCATCAATTATCAAGTTCCATGTATTCAAATAAGAAATTAAAAATTAGAAAGAAAAAAAATCAATAAAGAGGCAAAAAGATAGAAAAAAACCTAATTGCCTATGCTGAGCCAATAATACCTAGGTTGTCACCTAGTTACAACCTAAACATTTTTCTAGTAGCACAGCCCAATCGCACCAACAACATGGGATATTTTGTCATTGGTGATAGAGTAGATTTAACTGATCAAATATAATTATGTTAGTTTGTGAATCTATCTTAATCAAGTTTCTTTGTAGCATTAACATTTCTCTTAAATTAATACAGTTCTCAAACTGGTATTTCATGGCTCAAGCCAAACATTTCTCAATGGAGAGGGGTCACGCCCAATGAGAGTTGCTACTCTAGTTACTCCCGCCTCCCCTTTTGACTTAGAAAAAAAAATACAGTTTTCGAACACCTGAAATAGTAACATTTTAACCATAATATTAACGATAGAATGGGCTTAATTTAATAAAAAAAAANACTCCCGCCTCCCCTTTTGACTTAGAAAAAAAAATACAGTTTTCGAACACCTGAAATAGTAACATTTTAACCATAATATTAACGATAGAATGGGCTTAATTTAATATAAAAAAAATATATAGAGAGTAAAAAGTTCAAAATTAAGGTATACTAAACTCCAAAAAATTACAATGATGGCTCTTTTAGGTCCTGTTTGGATGTTGAGCTGAATTTAGTTCTTTATTAATAGTAGTGAGCTGAAATGGTGGAGTGAATTTTGTGGGGTCAACACCTAAGAAGATTTTAGATACGTTTGGATGTTAAGATGAGTTTAGATGTATTTGTGTAAAGTTGAAAAAAGTTGTGGGTCCTGCATGTAAAAAAATATTAAGTTAAAAAAAGTTGTGGGTCTCACGTGTAAATAAGTTTTGAGTTGAGATTAGTTTAGTGATTTGATAGTTGAGTGTTTGGATGTTAGACTCAGTTTAAATAAGTTCAAGTTCCAAACAAGCCTTAGTATTTACCCCAATAAACATTCCACAATTTTGTTTTAAAAAATCTCCTATTTGTTGGAATATAAAAGATGGGCCTGCAGGCTGTGGCAACTCGAGTTGGGCCGGGGTCGAGTTGCTCCCAGCCTAGGTCCGTGTCCACCCTTACGAGGTTCCAGCTCCCAGTTAGGGGTGAAAAAAAAATCGATAAATCGGACCAGACCGGACTGGACCAAACCAGTGAGTTTGGTTTGATACAGGATTCGGTCCGGTCCGGTATCCTTTTTATTTTTTTCAAAACCGATTCGGTTCTGGTGATAGGGTTATTAACCTTTTACTACCTATTTACTACTTATAGTATATTTATTTTTTTATCATTTTCTTTTAAGTATTTTTTAACATCCTTAATCATTAAGAAAAAATTAAAAAAATATATAATTTTACTAATAGTAACTTCTTTAACCATTAAGTAAAATAAAAAATTAAAAAAATCAAATATAAAAAGAGTAGTAAATAGATAGTAGGATGGTAGTAATTTATCATTTTTTATAACTATATATTATCACTATAGTCTATAATATAATTATAATATATATTATATTATATCGAATTTAACCGAAATCGATAAAATTGAAAATATCAATTTAGAGATATAAACGATACGATTTTTAAATTTCAATATATACAAAACATATACTCCTCCCAATTGAGGAGGTGCTGCCTAAAGACATCAGCTGCCAGCTGGGCGTGCCGTTCGAAGATGGTGCAGATTGCGATGTTTACCCATGTTCACATCCATCCTCCTCTCCCTCCCAGCCCACCACCAGCAGTTTATTTCTCGTACAGGACTCTCAAATTCGAAACAGCGGCAGCAACAATTGCGAAAACGAGGAAAACAGAAGCAGCGACGCATGGTGCTATCACTCCTCCTGCTTCCGTTTCTGGGTCGTTTAATCAAGCAGCTGATGGGCAATTAGTACCCGAAAGCGAAGCGAAGAAGACAGGCAAGAAGAGGGTGTTCTTCTTGGACGTTAACCCTCTCTGCTATGCGGGAAGCACGCCTAGCTTACGTTCTTTTGGTCGTTGGGTCTCTCTTTTCTTCTCTCAAGTCAGCCTTAGCGACCCTGTCATTGCCGTAAGCTCTTTTCTTTAATATCTAAGCCTGTTATTATTTGTATCTCCTCTAGTGTGCACACACTCATTCACAGATACAGATGGAAATTTATATATACTTTGTACTTGGACCGTGGTACATATATTCGCACCACTTGCATACGCACATAGACATAATGCATTTCTGCTGGAACATTTTAGTTGTGAGGTTCAATTTTTTGATGGCACAACGAAGGTATTAATCTTATTTTGCAAATGTTCATCTGCCTCTAGGTGGCGCCAATATTAACTGTATTTTAATCGCTGAAAAAGGAAGTAACGTCTTAGATCATGTCAAATTTTACTTCAATGATCTTCCAATTATGATCACAGTTAACTGTATAATTGTGATTAAAATAGAGCTCAAGATTCGAGCCTGTTTCTCATTATTTCAGGATCCTTACTATTTCCACTGCATCCTGTCTCTCACTTTTTGCAAACCTGTAATTCCTTTTGTTTTTGAAGTGAAAAGTTGGCAGCTCCTTCATCTATATCATGTAGGAGACCAAGAACATAAGACTACAAGTAAAGAGAATAAGAATATCACTTTATTAGGATGCGTTTATCAGTTTCATTAAATAAGGATGAGCTATAAAGAACTTATCTTATCCTATCAAGGACAATGGATTTGCTTTATAGTCTGTCACTTATTGGAATCAAATATGTGCTAGCATATGTATATAGGGTTCTAGTTCATTCACTCACTAAGTGTTAGATAATAGTGATGCTGCTGAATTGTCAATGTCAATTTTTGTTTCCTTGTTTTCTTTTGTAGGTCGTGACAGTTGAGTGTATCTCACAGTAGATATGTTGATATTGAAGCTGGTATACTGATTGTCTGCACTTAACTGTTGCCTCATGTATTTGTGGAATATTTTTATGTTTGTATTATGTACAAGATTTATAATTCAAATTCTTTCTCTTCTATGTTCTTGACGTTGTCATTAAGAAATACCTATAAAAATGTTCTTGATCTTGTCTATCACTCTAAAGTTAGATGTTAGGATACTGTGGTTGTTCTCAGAAATGATGATGAATTCTGGCCCAAAAGATAGAAAAAGAATGTAGGCTGATTTGTGTTTATACTTGATAAAATATGTGGTTCAGGTTCTTGATGGGGAAGGGGGCAGCGAGCATCGCAGACAGCTATTACCTTCATATAAAGCACACAGGAAGAAATTCGTAAGACAATTTCCAGCTTCACAAAGATTTTCAAGGGGCCATGTTGGAAGGTCGCATGGAATCATCGCTGATGTACTTGGAAAATGCAATGTTCCAGTGGGTGAATCTTCTTTATGACTATTTTTTCATGCTTTGTAAATTTTATGACTATGCTTGATAGTCTAATATATCTGAAGTAACTTTTTGTAAGGAATGTTCGCCAATTCTACTATGCTTCAATAACTGCAAAAGGAATGTGCTTCTAAACAATTTCTAATTGATAACAACTGCTGTCTTTGTTGTCCAGGTTTTAGATAGACCACATTTGCAAATAGCTAAATAAACTTGAAAATTTGTAGTTTGTGAAACTCCTACTTGAAACCATCTTTTGAAATTAGTAATTGGAGTGATGATCATTTACAAGTGCAAGAAAGACCACAAAAGATGGCACTCAAATCTTACAATGATTCTGACTGCATATAGTTCTTGAATCTTATTGGCATAGGAAGCCTTGGTAAATGCTATAGATTATAAAAGGTGGTGGCAGTCGAGTGATGGTATAAAGAAAATTGGTTTCTTCCTTGCTGGAGGTCCCTCAGCAAATAAAGGAATTTAAAAATGGTTCTTGGGAGATTAATTTTTTTTATAGGTAAATGATTATATTATATTAATGAGAATAGGCTTAGCCCAGGTACATGGGGGGTACCCCCAAGAGTTAAACCTATCTAAGAAGAAGGGAGGGAGACAAGAAAATAATGAAATCTAGGCCATTAAAATCTACAGCATTGGCCCAGAGAAATAAAGTTCTAACAAACAATAATCTAATCTCCTCCAGTGATCTCTCTTTGTCTTCGAAGGCCCGGTCATTGCGCTCCTGCCAAATGCACCAAAGAATACAAGTAGGGATCATCTTCCACACAACTGAGATTTGTAGAACACTGGCCATACTCGACCAACATGCCAGAAGTTCGACCACTGTTGTAGGCATAACCCAGGCTAATGCTACCCTTCTGAATACATC
>QEOT01000360.1:39338-53198 GCA_003123785.1 Pterocarya stenoptera
CCCCTTCTCCTTCTGGGCCCCACCCCCAAGTGGTAAGCAATTGGTTTCTTATGTGTTGATATATTTTATTACAGGATTCTTAATATACGAAGGGGAGGAGGAAGCTGCTGGGCATGGTGGTTTGCAAGTGTGGTCACTGTTAGTTTTGGAAGAAAGAAAATAACTTAGATAGGCTGAGGGACTGCTCCAATTTCTGACGATTTTAGACTGTTGGAAATCAAGAACTGTGAATTTCATCAATATGTTAATGCAGTAGTAATACCTGCAGATGCAGTATTTAATGTATGTATTAAACTTGGAACTTTTTCCAAATATGTATGGGTGGACAATAGCTCCATATGTTGCTTCCTCTGATTTTCTTTTCCAGTTTCTTATGATCAGGATGCCAATAGCTTCACTTTGGCCAGTGTTTCCTTACCCATTTCACTTTGCATGGCGGTTTGCAGTTTTCGGCAGAGTGCATGAGGACAACGGCCTACATGAATAATAGACTATCACAGCATGGTTAAGATTTCTCTACCTTACCAAAAACTATGGAGCTTTAGCCTACAGTAGGTCACTACAAAGACTTTGGTACCTGATCGTCTTCAGAGTAAATCTGAAAAGAAGATGACTTGATGCATTTTTTTTTGGGGATACGATGGGAAAAGAAAATGGTGGAGATGTTGTGACCCAACCTCTTATTGTTATGTTTCTAGAAACGTAGTGTTTGGTGAAGCATCATCTTGGAAGTTACCTTAAGCCCCATTTGGATTGAGAGATGATATAAGATAAGTTAAAATAGTTTGTGAATAGTAGTAAAATTTGTGAGTTGAGATAAGTTAGATGGTTTTTAAAAATTGTGTTTAGATTGAAAGTGAGATGAGATGATTTTAAGTTGTTGGAGATGAGATAGATGTGGGTCTCACAAATGATTGTATAGTATTTGTAATGATTTTAACTTTTTTTAATTACATACCCAATTTTTTTTTATAATATAATTCATAATAATATTATAAGATGACAATATTTTTACAAAATCAAATTCTATAAAAAAATATCAAATAAAAATATGTTTAATTTACAACATTCTTAAATAATTATGAAATATTTATAAAATCAGTTTATTTTATATTTTTTTATTATAAAAATTATGAACAATCACACAATTTTATGGGTGTCACGGCGTTGTGAAGTGGAGAAGCCCCCTCGCCCATGCCGTTCAGTTGGGGGAAATTGTGATTTTTGGATCAATCACGGCATGAGGTGGGTATGCCCACAGTGTCGAGCTCTGCTTCGAGATGAGGGGTGGGTGAGGGGCAAAGATGAGTCTCATTACTCCCATGAAAAAATTGAAAAGACCTGCTGCTTCTTAAAAGCAAAAAAGTAACGGTAAATTAGTTTTTGTCGTATTTGAAAAGTAGTAAAATCATTTCGAAGCCTATTTGATGAGCCGTTTAAATTAATGATCACTTTTCCTTACAAGATAAGTTAAATCAGGGAGCCAAAAGACAATGTACAATCAGGTTCTATGGAGGAACTGAAACCTGTACCCTTACTTGGTGAAAGTGAGCAAGACCCTGATTCTTCTAAAATTTGAGAAAGAGTAGCAGGCCATGGCAAATAAGAGTAAATAGAACACAGGACAGAGATAGTGGAAAGTGGATCTTCACCACGAAGTAGAAGGTCAAGTAGACAACGAAGGCCGAACCCCGAGTATGCGAATGCAGCCATTATTGAAGAAAGCGACAATATAGAGAGAGAAAGAAGATCAAGAGTCACAAAAAGGAGAATGAAGATGATATAACTACTCAATGAGAGGAGACAGTGTTGAGGGGGAGTGTTAAAAGCCGGCAACACTTTCTCTCTCTAAAGTTCTTCTTCGTTTTACAACCACCTAGAAAATGTTTTGGCTCTCATATATATGCAAGAAGCTTTCAGATTTTTTAAACTGTTAGAAAAGCTCTGTTGAATTCTCTATTTATTCGACTTAAATGTGCACCAAGGTATAAAAGAATTTATAAATAAATTCAAGTATGTTTTAAAAAATTAAAAAAGAATTTGCAGTGGTATTCATTAAAATAAAATTATAAATTCATAAGTTTACGAATTATATAAAATGGATATAAGTTTTTGTCACATTTTCCTTAAGCCACGTCTATCTAGTAGTTTCATCCTCACTTTATTTATGGGTGGGACCTGCATAAAACTAAAATGAGTCAAATATTTAATAAGCATTATTTCATCCTATCCTATGAACATAATAACATAGATTTTTAGCCAAATATCCTTCATTCCCATACATATTGTAATTAAAAACATTTCTAAGAGATTAACTTCTTTTCATTGGTCATTTAAAAGCATTTGCTTCACTTTGTACGTTTCCTTGTAAAGAGCTAAACAATTCTACAACATTTGATTATATGCATTTAACTGTTATCACTTTCTTTGGTCATTACATAGTATTACGCCTATGTGTTAAGGTTAGAGCTCCTTTTGAGACCTTGATTTTGCCCGTGGTCACGAGCTAAGAATCCAATCCATTGAATAGGTGTCACTAGGTACAACCAATGCGTTGGTCCTAGCATTATAATTAGCCCATTCATTGGTACCATAACATTTCAGAAGTACAATCCTCTTTATTTATGAAGTTTGCATGGAAACTGTTTGTTGGGAATTCCTTTTGGGTGGATTTTTTCAGGAAAAAATATGTTGGAGAGGCACATCCAGCTTTAGTGATGGGAATCAGAGGGGTTCTAGATTCTGGAAGGGTATCCTGTTAGTACTCCATTTGGTGATCAGAAATTCAAAATCTCTTATTCGTCGTGGCGATATAAATTTTTAGTACGATAATTGGTTGGGTGATGGTGTTTTGGTAGATTATATTGAAGCTAGGGGAGATCCAACACTCAAAGTTAATGATGTTCTTGAATTTTCTGGTTGGAATATTCCCAAGTTGGAGGAGATGGTTCCTGCGGAAGTAGTAAACAAAGCTGTGGCATCACAAAGGAAATTGATAAATGGGAAAGAGGTGTTTATATGGCAGCCGAACACTGAAGGAGTATTCACCACTAAATTGGTGTGGGAGATCTTCCATAAGAAAGGCACCCCTTGCCCATGGAAGAAGTGGTTGTGGCATAAAAATATACCTAAAAAAATGTCTTTTGTCTGTTTGAGGGCTCAGAAATAAGCTCTCCATATGGACGAGTTGATAATGAAACTGGGTATTCATTTAGCCTCCAAATGCCATTGTTGCACGTTCCCTCATTTGAAAACTATTGATCATGTTTTAGGGGAAGGTGAACTAGCGAGAAATGTGTGGGAATATTTTGTAGCTTATTTCAATATAAGAATGCTGCAAGTTCGTGCTTGGAAAGGTATTGTTAATCTTTGGTGGTTGCGTGCTTCAAGATCGTCTCAAGCAGGGGTTTGCAGAGGCATCACTCCTATCCTAATTACTTTGGCTCTCTAGAAAGCAAGATGTGAGGCTCGAGTGGAATACAAAATGCCGATATGGGGAGAGGTGCTATGTAGTGTGAAAATGATTTTGTTGAATATTGTTACACAACTGAAGAAGCTAAATTGCCCTGTTTTACCGCTGAGGTTAAATTCTCCTAAATTAGTTGCTTGGTCCATACCAAGAAAGGGTAAGTTTAAACTGAATGTGGATGGCGGTTCCTTTGGGAATCCGGGACCTTTAGGAGGTGGGGGCATTATTCGAGATGCTCGAGGCCGTGCTTTGGCGGACTTTGCACATTCATATAGTGTTTGGTCTAATACGGTAGCGGAGGGGCATGCTTCATTGGATGGCTTACGTATGGCCCAACATCTTGGTATTCAAAACTTAACGATTGAATCAGATTCTCAAGTAGTAGTAAACTGGCTTAAATCTGGAGTTTGTAATTTCTAGGACATGTGGGACTTTTGGGAAGAGATTCAATAGTTATTTCGGCTTCTGAGTTGCAGCATTTCTCACATTTATAGGGAAGCTAACATGGTAGCAGATTTTCTAGCAAAAGAAGGTGCAGGTGGCAAGATCAGTGATTTTGAAGGCAATAATGTTGGCCCTGGACGTTTACTTGGGCTCTTGCAGACAGATGCTTTGGAATTACCTTATTTACGTTTGTAGTCCTAGCGTAGTGTTTCTTTGGTTTAGTTGTACCAGGTGGTCTTATTGATTTTATTATTTCATTGGTTTTGTAATTGTTTACCACGGTATTCCTCCGCCAAAAGTGAGGGATTTTAATAAATTAGGGGGGATCACTCTTGGACTTGTGACTGCTCTCTCTCTCTCTGTTTTTTTTTTTTTAAAAGTCATTTGGTTGTTATGGATATTAGGGGTGGGCGGCGAGGCCCCGCACCCCATATGTCTACCCTCAATCATCCAGTCCCCGCCTGAGCTGGGCGGAGGCTCCATCCATCAGATGTGGGCGGCGGGGTATTTACAAGCAGATGTGCATGTAGCGGGGGTGGGAGGCGGATTGGGCCTAGACTTGCCCATATTTTCCCCCATTTGGCCTGCATATATATATACATATATATTATACTTATACTAAATGACATCGTTTCAATAATATTCCTAAACTTCCCCCTCCCCCTGTGTCGAGACCCATTCAGCACTCTACCTTATCTCACTCTCTAATCTCTCAGTCCTCCTCTCTCTTGCACTCTCACGTCGTCGTCCGTTCGCTCTCAATTTTTAGCCACTGTTGCTGTCATCCGCAACTTACGCCTTCTCTGAGCACCTCTCAATTTTTTGTGTTTGCTCTCAAACTCTGTAAGTATCTTGAAGCTCCATTTAGAATTTTTTTTTTTTTTTTTAAAAGTTTTTCAATGGATTGGACTATGGAGGATGAGATTGATCAATGGATTTAAGATGAAATTGTCTTTTATGTGATGTGGAGATTGGATTGTGATTTGTATATGTTAATTTAAGATTTTAATATGAAATTCTAAATTAGTTTAGGGGTTCGGATTGAACCCTCAGATGATTTTAAGGTGTCGAATTAGTGTAGGAAACTCTAATTTATATTAGGAGGTCTCGTTTGTTTTCACAACTCTTCTCAAATCAACTAATGTAATCTAATCATTACAATTTTTTCAAATTTTCATACAAAATAAAATAAATAATTTAACTTTTTCAAATCTCAAAACAAAAATAATATTAAAAAAAATATTCTGACAATATTTTATTTAACTTTCAACTTTCATATCAACTCCTCTCATCTTAGTAGGTAAGGGCACATACTGAAACCCCTAACGTAATATGATTTAGGGTTTTAATTTTGGAACCCCAAGTAATTTTGGGGTTTCAATCTGTTTTGGGGTTTCAGTTTGACATGCAAATCAATTATGATGTTTATGATTGTATGATTTTAATTATTATGTGACTTGTGCATCATGTCAGGTACTTGTGAGTCAACTCCATGGATAATGTGTCAAGTCTAAATACTAACGGTAGTGCCAGCTCCTCTACTCTTACCCCTACACTCATGGGCTTACATAAGAAGAAATAAGTTCCAGTCTCACTTAATCAAATTAGAGGGTGGTGACCCCAATGACCTCCAAGTTAAGTGTAACCATTGTGGTAAGGTCTATGGATGTTATTACAAAAGACATAGTACATCCCAATTCAAGCCTAAAGGTCTACTTAGAAGAACAATGCAAAAAGAGTCAAATTAGACATTCTTTACAAGAAAAGAGTCAATCTAGATTAGAGATTAGATTTAAAAAAATAGTGAATGGGAGTAGTGGGAGATAATGTTGAAAGGGTATACAAAATATGATCCAGAGGAGTGTAGGAGACACTTAGCTCATTTGGTCATAATAGACGAGTTACCCTTTGATTTGTGGAGAGTAAAAGGTTCCAAACATATTCTAAGTACTTAGAACCTAGGTTCAACCTTCATTCTCGTCACACGGTAAGGAATAATATTATTAAATTATACGGTATACATAGATAATTGTTGAGAAATCAATTGAAGGGCCAAAGAGTTTGCCTCACTACTGATACATGGACATTGGTCTAAAATTTGAACTATATGTCCTTGATGGCCCATTTTGTAGATTGTGATTGTTGATTCTTATGTTTAGTTTAATTTTCAAACACAAGGGTGAGACCATTGGAAAGGCTTTGAAAGTCGCAATAAAGGAGTGTGGGTTGGTGTGTGTTGTGACAATAATGGTTGATAATACTTTTTTTAACGATAGCACTTTGGAGTATCTTAAGAATAAGTTTAGAGAAGACAATAAGTCAACCATGGGTGGTGAGTGTTTACATGTGAGATGTATTGCACATATCCTAAATCTTATTGTGATCGATGGTTTGAAAGATGTGAATCATTTAGTTGCAAGATTTAGAAGTGTGGTGAAGTTTGGAAGATCTTTACTGGTTAGGCTTGATAAATTCAAAGTTGCTATGAGGGTTGCCGGTATTGAATGCAAAAATGGGTTGTGTTTTGATGTTCTTATAAGATAGAATTCAACATTTTTTATGTTGGAGACGACCCAACAGTATAGAAAAATCTTTGGCTTATTGGGTGATGATGACATGCAATATCTCAAACACTTTGATGATGTTGGGAGATTAGGATGGCCTAAGGATGATGTTTGGGATGTGGTGGGAATTTTTGTAGAATTTTTTAGTTTCAGACTTCTTAGATCAGTTTATTTTTATGACAAACATTTTATTCAGTTATTTAAGATTTGAAGTCTTTGATTTGAGATTATTAGAAATTTAGATATGTTTTATTTAATAATTCTTGAAATAAATGTTTATTTAATTAAATTATGAAACATTTTGCCTTGCTATTTTATGAAAACATGTGACATCCTTCTCCTATGGGAAGGGGATGTTACATGTCACTATGCATATCATGCATCTCACGTTGCATAATATATATAATCCTTTATATGATGAGTATAAGATATTGAGTAAAATTAATAAGATCACTATAGAGATGCATGGTGCTAATGCAGTTATGGATAGATGCGCAAGCCACAAACTTAAGCGTGGTCCACCATAATATGTTATGATATAATTAGTGGTTTCCCTTGAAACCACAGAATGTGAAACTGGTGCATAACCTTGCATACGAGGTTAAGGTGTGTTGGCACGTCAAGATAAGTTAAAAAAAGATAAAAGAATTTTCAAAATTTTTGAATAGTCTTTTGAATAAGTTAAGGTGTGTTTTCATCTTGCATGTATGTCATATGCATAATTTTTGAATAGCAAAAATTCTCATTCTTTCTAGCATACAAAGTTTTATGAAAAACTTAATGTTTACTATATTTATGTTATGGTGGATTTCTTACTAATTTTTCGATTCATTTTACTTTTATTTTATGTTTTTGACTACCCAGGTGATCGGCAAGTAAGCATGATGGAGCATTCTCATGAAATTTAGTCTTAGGAGTCTTAGTTTAATTTTACATTATGACAACAATTTTTCCAATTGAACTTTCTTGGAAACTTTGATTATGTTTTTATTCAAGACATGATTTATTTAATAATTCTTTTTATGAAATAAATAATTATACAATCTCTTACTAGCTTCATTTACAAAAATATGTGACATCCCTAGCCTAAGGAAAGGGGTGTTACGTTATGACCCATTGAGATCACACTTTACAACTTGCTACATCTAACTTCATGGCCACACGCTTCACTTACATCATTTAATCACACTTTCTTTTCATTCTTACATATCAAAGTAAGCTTCCAAACATCAATTCTACTAAACATTTCAATCCAACTTCAATGCATAGAACCCTTTTTTTATACATACATAATTAGTCCAATACTTCCACACTTCACACATTCTTCCAACCTTCATTCAATTCTTTGCACTTAATTACATAACAATGCAAAATCAACTATAAATGTACAATTCTAAACAAACTTTGATACTTAAACATTGAGCATTTATGCATAAAGACAACTCCTACATTATTACTTCACAAAATTTGTCCAATATTAGACAATCAATACATACATATACTCAATCCATCTACCACTTAACCTCAATATACAACAAACTAATATATAAACATGGCTTGTCAAGCTTTATCTATATGCAACACAATACAATTCATTTATTTACCCAACATACAATAAATCAATACATATATTTGAAGTTGTAACTTTAACTTCAAATTTATCCAGCTTTTATGAATACATTTATTCAATCCATATGCCTCCTAACAACACATACATATCTTCAAATTATGACACATGTAGAAACCACACATAATATACACCACATAACCCATTTATCTTTAACATACTTCTATCCAAAACACAACATTGTCAATACAATTACGTGGTATCTTAACCTCACCTAAATCCTTCATTTGTCTATACCATCAACCACCCTACATAAAGTTCATGAAGTACTTATAAATAATTCATGCACTTCTTTATTTTTTACTTTCCAAATTGTATAGGATTAAAAATAACTTATTAATGCCTAACTTTTACATGATGTTGGTAAAAGTAAAATGGTTAATTTGAATTAGGATGCACATCATATCAAAGAACTTGTAGTTGAGAATAATAATGAAAAGGATGATACTAATGTTGAAGTTGAGTTAGAGGTGGATGGTTGGGCTAGTGATATGGCTGAGAAGGTTTAAAACGCCAATATTATCAGAGATTTAAATTCTTAATGACCTTTGCTATTGTGGATGAGTGATATGTTTACTATAAATATTGTTGTAAGTATAATGAATTTTATGTTTACGTTAAAGATGTAAACGAGATGTGGATAAAAGTGACACAAAACATCACACGTGCTTGTGCTCATTTAGGTAAAGTTAGGAGTAGTGGGAGTAATGTTTCTAGGCCACATCCAACGTCAAAATGAATTGAAAGGCCAAAATTAATGCTAGGCTAATTGATAGGAAATGATGTAGGGGTGAGCATTGACTTAGTCGAAGTTCAAATTTGAACTCCGACTCCTACTCCGATATGTGTGGGCTCCAATCTAACTCCAATTCCAACTTGCGAAGCGGAGTCTGATTTGGACTTTCAATTTTGGTCTTCTATTTTTAGCTTCATAATTAGCCCATTTAAAAAAGAACTTTTTGTGGGCTTTCAAATATGAATTTTTCAAAAAATTAAAAATTAAAAATTAAAGCTAAATCATTCATTGCTAATTTACTTATATACTAAAATTTAATTTACTTTTATACTAAATTTATACTATAGTGTCTAATTACAAGTTCATACTACAGTATTAAATATTATTTTTAGTGTCTAATTACATATTATTATACTATAGTATTACATGTTATTATATTATAATAGTGTCTAACTTATTTCTATACTAGACTTATTTCTAGTATCTAATTACATGTTATAATGCTTTATTAAATTTGTATTATGTTATTAACTTATTATATTAGACTTATTTATTATTTCTATACTAGACTTATTAATTATTAATTTATTATACTAGTGTCTAATTTATTTCTATACAAGACTTATACTATAGTGTTTAATTACATGTTATTATACATTAGTATTACATGTTATTATATTAATGTCTAATTTATTTCTAACTTAATTATATATTAGACTTTCTAGTGTCTAATTACATGTTAATATACTTTAGTAAATTAGTATATGTATTATTAACTTATTAATTTAAAAATATGTATTTACTATACTAATATATATTTTTATAACATATGTACAATATCAAAGTTGGATTCAGAGTCGGAGTCAGAGGATAAAGTCATAGTCGAATCAGGTTGGAGTCGGTCCACTTACACCTTCGACTCTAATTGAAAAATTAAAAAGAAATCGGACTTTGACTCCATTTTGTCGAAGTTGGAGCGAAGTCGGAGTGAAGCTAGATTCGGAATCAGATTTTTGAATTTTCACTTAGTTCTAAAATGTTGTGTCACAACAACTAAACTTATCCATAATTATCCTTCAAGTCTATGAAAATCAAGATTTCTTAGATGATGTAGAGAGGTGGATGAAACTATTGGAAAAAAGCTAGAAGCTAATGACATGGCTAAAATATATATGAACAAGAATTTAATGTTCCGATGGTTGAAGATGGGGAGGTATGAAAATCTTATCTATGGAGAAAGACTGCAGATATTTTATTGACAAGAACAAACACATTCGACTTGGTAAGGGGGACTTGGGGCCATAGTTTTAAATTCCGTTCCGTTCTGGCCAAAATTTTTTGTTATAGTGTAGTATCTGGTACACTATACCTCATCGTTCCGTTTCATTCCAAGTTCTGATCCGTTTACAGCCATTGCAGTCAAATTTCGGCCAGAATTGACATTCTAGGCCCTATTCCATTTTGGATTGTTTTTGTAATTTTTTTGTGCGTGAATGATATTTTTGTAAATTTTAAATCTAGATGGTATTTAATTATTTCTACAATATAAAATTTATTTATATAATTTTATTTTTTTTGTAAATTTAAAATGTCCCATCATTCTTTTTTATTTTATTTTAAATATCATATTTTTAATAATTTATCTATTCTTTTATTATTTTTTCTTTAGGTTTGTGTCTCAACTTATTTTATAGATCTTCAATTCTTCCATATATATATAAATAATATATATACATATACATGATACACAGTTACATGTATACGTATTTATTCTATTGGTTGTTTGTTTATATATACATATAAATATTTATGTATAATATATAATTAATCTAGAAACAGTTTACCGGAATGCACCCATACTGAAATATTTTGTTTTAATACTTAAACTGGAATGATTACCGCAACGGAATTTAAAACATTGTCTGGGGCACTACAAAGTTAATTTGATTGAAAGCAAGAGATGAATGATGGTTTCTATTCGTTAATGGATTTAGATGAAGAAAACCGGTTGATTAATATATTTTAGATTATCGCACGAAGTAGGGTAGCATACGAGTATTTTGGAAATGTTGTAACATTTGACTAGGCGTACTTGAATAATATGAAATGCCTTTTTTCTTTTTCTTTTTTTAAGTTACGTATTTTTTATGTTATTTTTATTAGAGAAGCAAAAGAGTTTTTAAGTGAGATGTTTCTAAGAGTTTTATATGTTTGTGAAAGAAGTTGGAATAAAACTTGATCTATAAATGAAAAATAAGAAATGCTTGTCTATATAAAGATCTTACACAAGCAAACTTGTAAACTGACATATCTTGATATGGTACATTCGATTGTAAAGTACATTTTATTGTAAAGTAGATCCAACATATTGCATGAAATTACATAATTTTATAAATTTATTTTTCTAAGATCTCAAGATCTGACATTAATCGAAAATTGAAAACTGAAATGCAAAGATAAGTATGTGTCATATTTAATGTATGCATTAATCTATGTAGTTGATAAATAAGATATTAAAATATGATATATTACCGTGTATAATTGTGAATGACAATATTTATGATAAAGAATAACATTTATCGATAAGAAATATGACACATTAAGGACAAACCATTCATTCCATAACCCAATGTAACCAGCAACTTGAAATCAAGTATCAGTACCATTAATTCAGCTCCTAGACTCCCGAAATAATGAACACACCCTTATCTTCTTTTTCTTGGATAGGGACTCCTCTGAGAGCCCTCTCATTGGAATAGCAAAAGTCAAACTCAATTTTTGGCTAATGTCACTTCAGTTTGCTTTTGGTTATTCCATTCACATCGAATTCCCACATTGGATTATCCATTTACTCTCTTTATAATAATAAAATATTATTAATTTATTATTTATTATTTATTTTTTTTTTTTCATCTTTTATATTTCTACCGAAGATATGTTACTTAATAATCACATTCTATTTTCTCAAAAAAAAAAAAAACATTCTAATTAAACTTTTGTTTAAAAAAATTATATTTTCAATAGTCATTTATGCTAATAACTACAAATGTTTAAATCATGTAAACTTCTAAGTTACAAAAAGACAGCCCAAAGAAATAGACACAACAACAATCGGTATGACATTAATCTGCATCATATTAAGTTATAAAAAACAGGCCAAAGAAGTCTACTATTACAACAACATACTAAGTTACACTCAACATCCACATAAATTTGCACTTCCAACAAGAAGTTACATTCACATATTAAGTTACAAAGTTACAACAACAGCATCACAACTAAATCACATCCATGTAAATTACTAAGTTACATCCATATAAATTTTACATCCACATATTAAGTTATAAAAAACATTCGCATAAATTTGCACTTCCAACAACACATAACAGCAGCATAAAACATAGTTATCAATGAGCTTCAATAATGTCAACCAACCACATTGAGTGTCCTGAATAGTACCTGCAAAAACACAACCATCCATAAATGGTGCCAATAGGAGAAATTATAAGAATGAAGTAACTTAATCATCCTCAGCATGAATACAAAATAATAAGATTTCATCATGAAGCCATAAAGTGAGGAGAACCCCTTCAACAACATATGCAAATTATGTCAGCTAATCAAACATGGCATAGTGTTTGCCACAGAAAGTATGCAGACTTTAATAAGATAAACAAAATCAATCTCTTTTACTTTCAAGATAAACTATATGAGACATATTTTAATATTTTTTTAACTATTAATTGTTTATAACCACATATATATAATCTTTTGTCCATAAAAAAGCTTGTATGGTTGGCTAGAAAACAAAATCACAAAACTTGTAATTAATCACCTCATGACGAAATATATTATAAAGAGAGACCTTGTACCCTTGTTAATATAATTAACAAAGTTGGCTTACAATACTAAACATCCTTAGCTGGTAAAGGAAATCAATGATAGACTCTTAAGACATACATGAGAAAGGAATTTCATAACTCATTACAAAAGAAGCATATACTTTGCTAATGGTCATCAGACGGAATAACATCTCCCCTCCTAAAAAAAGAATCATAAAGTGTAACTGGTCACAGTCTGGGTTCAATCCAATATAGCATGTCTAATAATGTCTGTGCTACCTCTAGTATAATGAAAAAGTACAGAAGTATGTCAATGGGATTCTAGTATCTTGCCAAAGGACAAGCAACAAGTTTGAGGGTTGAAAGCTTAAGATTCAAAGTGTTAGGGCTCAAAGCTTAAAATTAAAAGTGTGAGGGCTGAAAGTTTAAGATTTTTTACTGGAGTCTCAGACTTGCTACAACAGTTGGATACCATCTCAGCTCAAAACTAACAAGCTTTTGGGTTAAACCGTTTCAATCTCATTCCCCTTATTTGGCATGAAACTCAATCACATAGCAATCACAATAGTAATATGTAAGATATTTAATAAAAAATGAATGCTAGAATATCTAACAATGAAAACAACTCCTCACTGTTCTAAATAACTCCAAGAAAGCCTATGCTAGGTAAGCTATTTAATAAAAAATGAATATCAGAGTATTATGTAAGATATTTAATACACCTACGCTAGGCAAAAGAAAGCCTAATTGTAAGAAACAACTCCACACTGCTCAAAACAAAAATAGAGCATAAATATTGCATAGAAAAGATCTTACCAATCTATTTTAGTTCGATACCAACCGCAACGGAAAAAAAATTAACATCTCAATTTCTATTCTTTCCTAATTGTAGTGATTGCACTTCCTACAACTTTGTACCACCCATACGATATGCAAATCAACACACACATAGAACTAAATCAACCCTTAAAATTAGGGGAAAAAAAACCTAAATATGATTGAACTAAACCAATTCATAAGCCTTAAATTTTGTAACACCAAACAAGAAACACAGATGCAAACACAGACCCTTAAAACCCCCATAGACCTCAAAAAGATCTTCACAAATGGTAAGCCCCAAAATCATGGATCCCAAGCTTATCTCCATATAACAAATGATAAATTAATCAACAAAATGA
>QEOT01000360.1:53247-76251 GCA_003123785.1 Pterocarya stenoptera
AAACCCCCATAGACCTCAAAAAGATCTTCACAAATGGTAAGCCCCAAAATCATGGATCCCAAGCTTATCTCCATATAACAAATGATAAATTAATCAACAAAATGAGGAAGAGTTAGAACATACAGATTTTAGGAGAGACATAAGATGTGGGAGAGAAATGCTTTTGTTGAGGAAGAAGAAATACCTGCTTGAACTAGGAGAGGAAGAGAACACGAGAGAGAGAGAGAGAGAGAGAGAGGAGAGGGTGGGGCGGTGGCATCACGATGATTAGACGAAGCCATTACCAGTAGTGCAGTGGTGAATTTGTGATGTTCTCCTTAGAAATAAGAAGCAATTTTGTGAGAAAATATGAGAGAAGAGATAAAGAGACTGGACGGGAAAAAAGAAGTAAAGACTGAAAAAATTTAGTGGGAAAGAAACTGATGGTAGTTTTGTGTGAAAATATCAAGAGAAGAGAGAGAGTGTTCCCAAAAGAAATAAAAAATAAAAAATTGCTCCATCTACAATTTAAAGCAAATATGACTTTGATTTTGCATATACTGTAGCTAAAACTAATTGTTACATCACTTTGCCTAATCCAATGCTGCTTGTTTTTATGTTCTATTAGTTATTTGGCTGATTTTTTTTTTGCATTTGCCTATTCGGTCGAAAGTGCAATTCGCAGTTGCCAATTCATATTTGCATTTGCCTATTTCGTTGAGAGTGCTCATTAGTAGGTGTTAACGTATCTCCTTCAGATCATTATATCACACATCACGACAAGACTGATTACTCCAACAGACATCACGGCGAGACTAATGGCAAGACTTCCACAAGCCGTAATGTGACAGCTCGAAATCGGCCTCCATAAATGTTGACAGCTTTTGTATTCTTTCCTTTCTATATTGTACAAAGTCAAACATCCCACATATTATGGGATCTGCTATTATTTCCTTTTGTGGATATATATACTGCCAAGTACATGATGACAAATCAATGAAAAACTTTCTTTTATAATACCTTTTCATGAAATCAAAGAGCCCCACGACAAACGTCCTTTTTTTTTCTTGACTGCCTCTTCATCCTCTTCTAGTACTCAAACCATGCCAATCACTTTGATTTCATCTACCACTCCACTTAAGAAACATTAATCATCTCATTACACTCAAACTCACACCTGACAATTACTTGTAGTGGCGGACTCAATTCCTCCCATATCTCAAAGGACTACAACTCCTTGGTTTCGTTGATGGTTCCAAAATGCCACCCCTGCACTCATTTTCAGTTTTTTGGATACCTCCAACTCAGTCCTTATCCCAAACCTAGAATATATTCACTAGTATTAGCAGGATCAATTCTTGCTTTCTGCGATCAACTTCTCTCTCTCATAAGAGGTTCCTTAGGGTCTCCACACCTTTTGTGAAGTGTGGCAATCCTTGGAACAATCCTTCTCAATCCAATCCAATGCCAAAATCATGCACCTTAGACTTAATCTTGCCTTTACCAAAAAAGGCAGTCTCTCAATTGCTCCATTTTTCCAAAAAATGAAGCCCTTTAGTGATACCATTTCAGCCATTGGTCAGCCCTTAACTGACACTGAATTAGTCAGTTACATCCTTGCGGGTCTTGGTCCTGAATACTATCCACTCATCACATCCCATACCACTCGACTTTTCAAGAAGCGTATGGTCATCTCCTAGCATATGAGCTCTGCTTGGAACAACAAAACACCATACTTGATATCACTGCAACTTCTGTCAACACAATGTCAAAAGGAAAAACTCATACCCATCCCTTTACCAAAGGTCCAGACCAATCGTGCTCTTCCATTCGCAATTTTTCTCAGCAAAACTTCCGCTCATGTGGAAAAAGGTGTGGCCAAGGTCACTTCTCTGCCTCCAATGGATCACGACCCACCTGTCAAGTGTGCCATCGTTTTGGACACACTGCTTTAAAATACTATCATCGCTTTAATCATGCATACCAAAGAGAGCAATCAAATAATTATCAGGCTTTTCTATCTACCCAGCCTCCTTCTAAGCAAACTTGGTATCCTGACATGGCTGCTACCCATCATCTTACATTTTATCTTAATAGTTTGAGCTTTCGTACCGATGAGTATATCGGTTATGATCAAATTCGAGTGGGCAATGGAGTAAGTTTGTCTATCCTACATACTGGTGTCTCTAAATTTAACTCTCCTTCTAAATCTCTCTTTTTAAAGAATTTACTTTCTGTCAGTAAATTTACTCGGGATAATAATGTATTTTTTGAGTTTCATCATATTTTTTCTGTGTCAAGGATCTCAATACGGGAAACATCCTCATCCAAGGGTTGATTAAGGATGGTCTATACCATTTTTCACCACGTTCCTCTTCACCCTCAAAGACTACCTTTCTTGGAGGACGAGCATCGCTTGACACTTGGCATTGTAGACTCGGTCATCTCTCCCTCCGTATAGTCAAGCACATCTTATTCTTCCATCGACTTCCAGCATCTACAAATAAGGTGCCTTCTATTTGTGACTCCTATCAACAAGCCAAAAGTTATAAGTTGCCATTTTATCTTTTGCCATCTCTTTCATCTAATGTTCTAGATTTAATTTTCTCAAATGTTTGGGGTCCTTTCCCAGTTCGTTCAGTTCAAGGTTTTCAATATTATGTAATTTTTGTTGATGAGTTTAGACAATTTACTTGGTTCTATCCTCTAGTTTGAGAATCTGATGTTGATTATGTTTTCTATAAATTTCAAGTTCTTGTTGAATAAAAATTTAGGTCTTAAATCAAAATGCTTTAAACTGATTGGGGAAGAGAATACCGTCATCTCAACACCTATCTCCCATTCTGTTGGTATTTCACATCGGCTAACATGTCCTCACACCCACGAACAAAATGGATCCGTTGAAAGAAAACATCGACACTTGGTTGAAATTGGGCTTTCCCTCGTGGCTCATGCAGACGTTCCTAATCTTACTGGGTTGATGCTTTCCAAACTACATGTTTTCTCATAAACCATTTCCCTTCTCCAATCCTTAAAAATCAATTACCCATTCAAAATATCTTTTCCATACAAGGCCCGATTACAATTTTTTCAAAATTTTTAGTTGTGCTTGCTAGTTAAATTTGAGACCATATAATAAGCACAAGATGGATTATCAGTCCAAATTATGTATTTTTTGGGGCTATAGTTCTTCTCACAAGGGTTATAAATGCTTGCATTGCCCCATTGGAAGCATCTTTTTCTCTAGAGACGTTCAATTTGATGTAGCCAAATTTCCTTTTTGTGATGATCTATCCAGCTCACTGACTAGATCTTACAATCCTTCAAAAACAACTTTACTTCCTTCTTTTTTGCAGGTCTACATTCCAACCCATCCATTGTAGCCACTTCACTGTCTTCCTCACAAAATCAAGACTTGACCTCTACAACTCTAGAATATCCAGTGCATCACCAACTTCCCCATGAGCTTGCTATGCCTTTTGCGTCTGCACTACAAGCGTCGGCTCCTCTGCCCATTTCCCGTCACCCAATGTGCACTCGATTTCGGGCTAATATCACCAAGCCTTAAAAGTACATAGACAGCACCATCCCATACCTTCCTCGTGCCATGGCTACTCTTGTAGCTCCCTCCACTATTGAACCCACTTCCTTCACGGTAGCTACCAAGGACCTTGCATGGCGGCAAGCCATGAATACAGAGTTTGACGCCCTTTTGCAGAATTGTGCATGGTCACTCGTGCCTCCTTTTCTGTCCATGAATATTGTTGGGTCTAAATGGGTCTTTCGGCTCAAATGGTGTGCGGATGGAACCATTGAATGGCATAAGGGTCGACTTATGGCAAAGGGATATCATCAAGAACCAGAACTTGACTTCACTGTAACGTATAGTCTTGTCATCAAACCACAGACAATCCAAATTCTTCTT
The DNA here is from genome assembly GCA_003123785.1 of Pterocarya stenoptera. Taxonomy (NCBI): domain Eukaryota; kingdom Viridiplantae; phylum Streptophyta; class Magnoliopsida; order Fagales; family Juglandaceae; genus Pterocarya; species Pterocarya stenoptera. Next base: position 57,152 of record QEOT01000360.1, read on the forward strand.
TCTCTTGGAGTTACTCGTGGATGGTCTGTTTGACAGCTTGATGTCTTAAACACATTCCTGCATGGTGATCTTCATGAGTCAGTGTACATAGCTCAACCCCAAGGTTTTGTTCATCCGCAATTTTCTCATTACGTCTGTAAGTTACATAAAGCCCTCTACAGGCTCAAACAAGGCTCGCATGCAAGGTTCTCTTGCCTGAGCCATTGTCTTCTTGAATTGGATTTCATCTCTTCAAAAGCTGATCCCTCTCTGTTTATTCTTCGCACCAGCCAGGTTGAAATATTCATACTCATTTATGTCGAGGATATACTTGTGACTGGTTCTTCCCAACCAGTCATTAATGCTCTGGTTTCAAGGTTGCAATTTGTTCTTCCAATCAAAGATTTAGGACTTCTGGACCTCTTTCTCGACATATAGGCACAATCTTAGTCCAATGGACTCTTTCTTTCACAAGCTCACTACATCCCTGATCTCCTCCAGAAGACAAAAATGATGGATGCAAAGCCCATGGCTACTCTGATTTCCTCCTCTTCTTCACTCTCCAAGTTTGATAGTGATGCCTTTTTAGACCCACTTTATATAGAAGCACAATTGGTGCCCTACAGTATGTGTTACTTATATGGCCTAACATTTCCTTTGAAGTCAACAGAGTCTGTCAGTACATGCATCACCCAACTATCAATCATTGGTATGCTATTAAGCGTATTTTACGCTATCTTAAGGCAACTAGCTCCCACGACATTCTCATAACCAAGAATACTTCCATTGCCCTCCAAGCATTTTTTGACTCTGATTGGGCTGGTTGCCCAGATGATCATCGTTCAACCAGTGGTTATCTTGTTTATCTTGGCAACAATCTTCTATCCTGGAGCTCTAAGAAACAACACACTATTGAACGCTCAAGTACCGAAGCTGAATACCGGTCTCAAGTTAATTTTATGACTGAGCTTATCTGGTTGAAAGATCTCCTCAAGGAACTTGGCGTCTTTCTTTCTCAACCATCAATATTGTGGTGTGATAATATCAACGCTATTTACTTATCTGTCAATCCCATTTTTCATGGGCGCACCAAGCATGTTGCCATAGACTTTCATTTTGTTTGTGAAAAAGTAACCAATTGTCAACTTGATGTACGCGTCATTTCTAGACAAGATCAACTTGCGGATGTCCTAACAAAACTTCTTGTCTCTCTCAAATTCAAAGCTCTGCGTGACAAGCTCAACGTTTGCTGTCTCCCTTTGACAAGCATCTTAACTAGGGCTTGTTAACGGGTTGTGTCAAGGCATAAATATTATATTGTATGGGTCAACATGAATACGACTCGTTAAAGTTAACGTGTCAAAATCTCAAACCCTAACACGACCCATTAACATAACGGGTTGACATGACATGACTCATTTCAATCCGTTTTATGTTAATGGGTTAAACTGACCTGTTTCAACTCGTTGTATTTTAAACTAATTCACATAATTATTAAAATTACAATATCTTTCAAAAACATAAAACTAACTACTAATAAAAAATATAAACATTTTTCATATGTTAACATCTAATTCAACCAATATGACAATCCAAATAATAAAGAGACAAATCCAAAATAACATCTAAAAAAAAACACAAAAATCAAAATCACAACAATACCTAATATTAAACATAAGTCCAAACTTACAATAAACAATACAAACATAAAAATAAAAAGTAATAATATTAAAGTTACAATCCCAATAGTAATAAACACAAAACTAAACATTTGATTGATTTATAGAAGGAATTGAAGCATTCTCCTTGGTCTTGTCGATATCCAACTCCATAACATCTTCAATTAGCTCCCTCATAATATCGTTCTCGCATTCTACCTCAGACATTTGACATAACAAAACAAAATGGAACACGAAAAATCAGCATGGTGAGAAACCATACAATTAACAAAATAAGTGTACCGATATATTTAGTGGAAAGTAGTTCTTCAAAAAGAAGGGGGAAAAACAACCCATGCCATCAATAAATCATCTTCATTTTTTCTTTTTAGATTGGATAGTTAAACTAAAAATATTGCAAATAAATTCAGATAAAGACATGATGCTAATATATAATAGTAATAGATCCGTATTATAATGCAACAATATGCACATCTTTTATTTATCAAAAACTCTCTACAACTTCCTACTATTCATACAACCTGCACACACCACATTTTTTTAAATTTTTTAAATTTTTTTCTTTTATCAAAAATTTATTATATGAATAATGAATAGAAAAATTGAAATAGTTTAAAAAAAATAAAGTCAATTTTTTTTTTTTAAATATTAAAAAATTTAAAAAAATGTAAAGTGTGGAGTGTGGTGGGGGTTGTATACCAAAACTCTTTATTTATATTCTCGTGAAATTAATTTATTAAAAATCAACATGTAATTGCTGGCACCATCACAAGTACTACTGATCTATTAAATAAATGCATGACCAACAATAAAAAGCTACTAAAAAGAATGTGTTGTGAACCATCACAAATCTATCTTTAAACCATACAATTTCAGCAGGTATATTACTAATAAAAAGCTACGTACGGATAAAAGCACAAAATAGAATCGTTGTGAACCCAAAACAAATTCTAAAATTCATCCACAAAATACCATCTTCTTTGGTTCCATTTAGATCGACCATGTGCCTTTCTTCCAACTCTTTGGTAGTTTTGTTTTTAATTAAAATTTGTAAAGACATTCAAGCATTTCTAAGAACAAATTTCTAAGTACAAGGGTATAAACATAATATTAATTTTCTAAACGGGTTATAATAGGTTGACCCGTTATCGATTCGTTAAGCAATTGTGTTTTAACGAATCAACTCGTTTTGACCCGACCCTATTAAAACTAAACCCAAACTTGCTATTATCGTGTCGTGTTTGTGTTGGATTAATGGGTTCTGTTATATTTTGCCACCCCTAATGTTAACGTATCTCCTTTAGATCACTGTATCACACATCATGATAACACTGATTACTCCAACAGATATCACGACAAGACTAATGGCAAGACTTTCACAAGCTTTAGACTCAGTTTTGATTGAGAAACATTCTCAACCCATCTCGTTTCATCTCGTCTCGTCTCATCTCATCTCATCATTACAATTTTTACAAATTTCTATATAAAATATAATAAACAACTCAACTTTTTTAAATTCTAAAATAATAATAAAATTAAAAAATAATATTCTAACAATATTTTATTTAATTTTTAACTTTAATATCAACTTATCTACTCTAAAACCTAACCTTAATGTGACAGCACAGAATCAGCTTCCATAAATGTTGACAACTTTTGTATTCTTTCCTTTCTATATTATACAAAGTCAAACATCCCACATATTATGGGATCTTTATTTGTGTATATATCATGTACACAATGACAAATCAATCAAAAGCATCCTTTTATAATGGAAAAATCTAGTTGTAAGCAATTCTACGTACTAAGAAGCGCATACATTTAATATGATTGGTCAAAAAATAAACTTTATTGAAAATAGTGCTAATTTAAATTTAGAATATGAAAGCAACATGATTAGTACACAGATTAGTACGCTAACTTGTTTGTACATAATAAACCTCTTTTATAATACCTTTTCTTTAGGCTACAAAGATTTAACAAAAAAACCTTTATCTATTTGCCAATACTCGTTATTAGCTCTAAAGACCCAAATTCACAGTTCACACAGCAAACACATAAAATGCTCCTCCAAAGCACCATTTCATCATCTCCACTTCTTCAAATGAACCTCCAAGTCCATCACTCGAGAGATAGGGGGAGAGAGAAATATTGTGAGAGAGAAAGCTTAGAGCATCCACATTCCATTCTCTATATCACTATTATCCAGAGAAAAATTCAAAAACTCCCTCCCATCCCATTCCCTATTTTAGGATTTTATTTTAGGGAATAAATAGTAGTTCCCTATATATAGGGAACCACTATTAATCTCATATCTCATATTTTATTAATATTTTATTTTAATAAATAAAATAAATTCTTCTTTAAATCATTTATACTTTTTCTTATACTGTTTCTTATATATAGGGAATCNTGCTCCATCTACAGTTTAAAGCAAATATGACTTTGATTTTGCATATACTGTAGCTAAAACTAATTGTTACATCACTTTGCCTAATCCAATGCTGCTTGTTTTTATGTTCTATTAGCTATGTGGCTGATTTTTTTTTTTTTTTTTGCATTTGCCTATTCGGTCGAAAGTGCAATTCGCAGTTGCCAATTCATATTTGCATTTGCCTATTTCGTTGAGAGTGCTCATTAGTAGGTGTTAACGTATCTCCTTCAGATCATTATATCACACATCACGACAAGACTGATTACTCCAACAGACATCACGGCGAGACTAATGGCAAGACTTCCACAAGCCGTAATGTGACAGCTCGAAATCGGCCTCCATAAATGTTTACAGCTTTTGTATTCTTTCCTTTCTATATTGTACAAAGTCAAACATCCCATATATTATGGGATCTGCTATTATTTCCTTTTGTGGATATATATATTGCCAAGTACATGATGACAAATCAATGAAAAAATTTCTTTTATAATACCTTTTCATGAAATCAAAGAGCCCCACGACAAACGTCCTTTTTTTTTCTTGACTGCCTCTTCATCCTCTTCTAGTACTCAAACCATGCCAATCACTTTGATTTCATCTACCACTCCACTTAAGAAACATTAATCATCTCATTACACTCAAACTCACACCTGACAATTACTTGTAGTGGCGGACTCAATTCCTCCCATATCTCAAAGGACTACAACTCCTTGGTTTCGTTGATGGTTCCAAAATGCCACCCCTGCACTCATTTTCAGTTTTTTGGATACCTCCAACTCAGTCCTTATCCCAAACCTAGAATATATTCACTAGTATTAGCAGGATCAATTCTTGCTTTCTGCGATCAACTTCTCTCTCTCATAAGAGGTTCCTTAGGGTCTCCACACCTCTTGTGAAGTGTGGCAATCCTTGGAACAATCCTTCTCAATCCAATCCAATGCCAAAATCATGCACCTTAGACTTAGGGCTAGTTTGGGTACCAAGAGTACCTGAGGTACTCTCAAATACTCTCACTACTATTCTTTACTTTATTATTACTTTTTACCTACTTTTTCTACTATTCATTACTTTTCACCTACTTTTTACTACTATTCAATATTCTATTATTACTTTTTCATTACTATTTACAAACATTCTCAGATACTTTCACTACCCAAACCAATCCTTAATCTTGCCTTTACCAAAAAAGGCAGTCTCTCAATTGCTCCATTTTTCCAAAAAATGAAGCCCTTTAGTGATACCATTTCAGCCATTGGTCAGCCCTTAACTGACACTGAATTAGTCAGTTACATCCTTGCGGGTCTTGGTCCTGAATACTATCCACTCATCACATCCCATACCACTCGACTTTTCAAGAAGCGTATGGTCATCTCCTAGCATATGAGCTCTGCTTGGAACAACAAAACACCACACTTGATATCACTGCAACTTCTGTCAACACAATGTCAAAAGGAAAAACTCATACCCATCCCTTTACCAAAGGTCCAGACCAATCGTGCTCTTCCATTCGCAATTTTTCTCAGCAAAACTTCCGCTCATGTGGAAAAAGGTGTGGCCAAGGTCACTTCTCTGCCTCCAATGGATCACGACCCACCTGTCAAGTGTGCCATCGTTTTGGACACACTGCTTTAAAATACTATCATCGCTTTAATCATGCATACCAAAGAGAGCAATCAAATAATTATCAGGCTTTTCTATCTACCCAGCCTCCTTCTAAGCAAACTTGGTATCCTGACATGGCTGCTACCCATCATCTTACATTTGATCTTAATAGTTTGAGCTTTCGTACCGATGAGTGTATCGGTTATGATCAAATTCGAGTGGGCAATGGAGTAGTTTTGTCTATCTTACATACTGGTGTCTCTAAATTTAACTCTCCTTCTAAATCTCTCTTTTTAAAGAATTTACTTTCTGTCAGTAAATTTACTCTGGATAATAATGTATTTTTTGAGTTTCATCATATTTTTTCTGTGTCAAGGATCTCAATACGGGAAACATCCTCATCCAAGGGTTGATTAAGGATGGTCTATACCATTTTTCACCACGTTCCTCTTCACCCTCAAAGACTGCCTTTCTTGGAGAACGAGCATCGCTTGACACTTGGCATTGTAGACTCGGTCATCTCTCCCTCCGTATAGTCAAGCACATCTTATTCTTCCATCAACTTCCAGCATCTACAAATAAGGTGCCTTCTATTTGTGACTCCTATCAACAAGCCAAAAGTTATAAGTTGCCATTTTATCTTTTGCCATCTATTTCATCTAATGTTCTAGATTTAATTTTCTCAAATGTTTGGGGTCCTTCCCCAGTTCGTTCAGTTCAAGGTTTTCAATATTATGTAATTTTTGTTGATGAGTTTAGACAATTTACTTGGTTCTATCCTCTAGTTTGAGAATCTGATGTTGATTATGTTTTCTATAAATTTCAAGTTCTTGTTGAATAAAAATTTAGGTCTCAAATCAAAATGCTTTAAACTGATTGGGGAGGAGAATACCGTCATCTCAACACCTATCTCCCATTCTGTTGGTATTTCATATCGGCTAACATGTCCTCACACCCACGAACAAAATGGATTCGTTGAAAGAAAACATCGACACTTGGTTGAAATTGGGCTTTCCCTCGTGGCTCATGCAGACGTTCCTAATCTTATTGGGTTGATGCTTTCCAAACTACATGTTTTCTCATAAACCATTTCCCTTCTCCAATCCTTAAAAATCAATTACCCATTCAAAATATCTTTTCCATACAAGGCCCGATTAAAATTTTTTTAAAATTTTTAGTTGTGCTTGCTAGTTAAATTTGAGACCCTATAATAAACACAAGATGGATTATCAGTCCAAATTATGTATTTTTTGGGGCTATAGTTCTTCTCACAAGGGTTATAAATGCTTGCATTGCCCCATTGGAAGCATCTTTTTCTCTAGAGACGTTCAATTTGATGTAGCCAAATTTACTTTTTGTGATGATCTATCCAGCTCACTGACTAGATCTTACAATCCTCCAAAAACAACTTTACTTCCTTCTTTTTTGCAGGTCTACATTCCAACCCATCCATTGTAGCCACTTCACTGTCTTCCTCACAAAATCAAGACTTGACCTCTACAACTCTAGAATATCCAGTGCATCACCAACTTCCCCATGAGCTTGCTATGCCTTTTGCGTCTGCACTACAAGCGTCGGCTCCTTTGCCCATTTCCCGTCACCCAATGTGCACTCGATTTCGGGCTAATATCACCAAGCCTTAAAAGTACATAGACAGCACCATCCCATACCTTCCTCGTGCCATGGCTACTCTTGTAGCTCCCTCCACTACTGAACCCACTTCCTTCACGGTAGCTACCAAGGACCTTGCATGGCGGCAAGCCATGAATACAGAGTTTGACGCCCTTTTGCAGAATTGTGCATGGTCACTCGTGCCTCCTTTTCTGTCCATGAATATTGTTGGGTCTAAATGGGTCTTTCGGCCCAAATGGTGTGCGGATGGAACCATTGAACGGCATAAGGGTCGACTTATGGCAAAGGGATATCATCAAGAACCAGAACTTGACTTCACTGTAACGTATAGTCCTGTCATCAAACCACAGACAATCCAAATTCTTCTTTCTCTTGGAGTTACTCGTGGATGGTCTGTTTGACAGCTTGATGTCTTAAACACATTCCTACATGGTGATCTTCATGAGTCAGTGTACATAGCTCAACCCCAAGGTTTTGTTCATCCGCAATTTTCTCATTACGTCTGTAAGTTACATAAAGCCCTCTACAGGCTCAAACAAGGCTTGCATGCAAGGTTCTCTTGCCTGAGCCATTGTCTTCTTGAATTGGATTTCATCTCTTCAAAAGTTGATCCCTCTCTGTTTATTCTTCGCACCAGCCAGGTTGAAATATTCATACTCATTTATGTCGACGATATACTTGTGACTGGTTCTTCCCAACCAGTCATTAATGCTCTGGTTTCAAGGTTGCAATTTGTTCTTCCAATCAAAGATTTAGGACTTCTGGACCTCTTTCTCGACATATAGGCACAATCTTAGTCCAATGGACTCTTTCTTTCACAAGCTCACTACATCCCTGATCTCCTCCAGGAGACAAAAATGATGGATGCAAAGGCCATGGCTACTCTGATTTCCTCCTCTTCTTCACTCTCCAAGTTTGATAGTGATGCCTTTTTAGACCCACTTTATATAGAAGCACAATTGGTGCCCTACAGTATGTGTTACTTACATGGCCTAACATTTCCTTTGAAGTCAACAGAGTCTGTCAGTACATGCATCACCCAACTATCAATCATTGGTATGCTATTAAGCCTATTTTACGCTATCTTAAGGCAACTAGCTCCCAAGACATTCTCATAACCAAGAATACTTCCATTGCCCTCCAAGCATTTTTTGACTCTGATTGGGCTGGTTGCCCAGATGATCATCGTTCAACCGGTGGTTATCTTGTTTATCTTGGCAACAATCTTCTATCCTGGAGCTCTAAGAAACAACACACTATTGAACGCTCAAGTACCGAAGCTGAATACCGGTCTTTAGTTAATTTTATGATTGAGCTTATCTGGTTGAAAGATCTCCTCAAGGAACTTGGCGTCTTTCTTTCTCAACCATCAATATTGTGGTGTGATAATATCAACGCTATTTACTTATCTGTCAATCCCATTTTTCATGGGCGCACCAAGCATGTTGCCATAGACTTTCATTTTGTTTGTGAAAAAGTAACCAATTGTCAACTTGATGTACGCGTCATTTCTAGACAAGATCAACTTGCGGATGTCCTAACAAAACTTCTTGTCTCTCTCAAATTCAAAGCTCTGCGTGACAAGCTCAACGTTTGCTATCTCCCTTTGACAAGCATCTTAACTAGGGCTTGTTAATGGGTTGTGTCAAGGCATAAATATTATATTGTATGGGTCAACATGAATACGACTCGTTAAAGTTAATGTGTCAAAATCTCAAACCCTAACACGACCCATTAACATAACGGGTTGACATGACATGACTCATTTCAATCCGTTTTATGTTAATGGGTTAAACTAACCTGTTTCAACTCGTTGTATTTTAAACTAATTCACATAATTATTAAAATTACAATATCTTTCAAAAACATAAAACTAACTACTAATAAAAAATATAAACATTTTTCATATGTTAACATCTAATTCAACCAATATGACAATCCAAATAATAAAGAGACAAATCCAAAATAACATCTAAAAAAAAACACAAAAATCAAAATCACAACAATACCTAATATTAAACATAAGTCCAAACTTACAATAAACAATACAAACATAAAAATAAAAAGTAATAATATTAAAGTTACAATCCCAATAGTAATAAACACAAAACTAAACATTTGATTGATTTATAGAAGGAATTGAAGCATTCTCCTTGGTCTTGTTGATATCCAACTCCATAACATCTTCAATTAGCTCCCTCATAATATCGTTCTCACATTCTACCTCAGACATTTGACATAACAAAACAAAATGGAACACGAAAAATCAGCATGGTGAGAAACCATACAATTAACAGAATAAGTGTACCGATATATTTAGTGGAAAGTAGTTCTTCAAAAAGAAGGGGGAAAAACAACCCATGCCATCAATAAATCATCTTCATTTTTTCTTTTCAGATTGGATAGTTAAACTAAAAATATTGCAAATAAATTCAGATAAATACATGATGCTAATATATAATAGTAATAGATCCGTATTATAATGCAACAATATGCACATCTTTTATTTATCAAAAACTCTCTACAACCTCCTACTATTCATACAACCTACACATACCACATTTTTTTAAAATTTTTAAAATTTTTTTCTTTTATCAAATATTTATTATATGAATAATGAATAGAAAAATTGAAATAGTTTAAAAAAAATAAAGTCAAATTTTTTTTTAAATATTAAAAAATTTAAAAAAATGTGAAGTGTGGAGTGTGGTGGAGGTTGTATACCAAAACTCTTTATTTATATTCTCGTGAAATTAATTGATTAAAAATCAACATGTAATTGCTGGCACCATCACAAGTACTACTGATCTATTAAATAAATGCATGACCAACAATAAAAAGCTACTAAAAAGAATGTGTTGTGAACCATCACAAATCTATCTTTAAACCATACAATTTCAGCAGGTATATTACTAATAAAAAGCTACGTACGGATAAAAGCACAAAATAGAATCGTTGTGAACCCAAAACAAATTCTAAAATTCATCCACAAAATACCATCTTCTTTGGTTCCATTTAGATCGACCATGTGCCTTTCTTCCAACTCTTTGGTAGTTTTGTTTTTAATTAAAATTTGTAAAGACATTCAAGCATTTCTAAGAACAAATTTCTAAGTACAAGGGTATAAACATAATATTAATTTTCTAAACCAGTTATAACAGGTTGACCCGTTATCGATTCGTTAAGCAATTGTGTTTTAACGAATCAACTCGTTTTGACCCGACCTTATTAAAACTAAACCCAAACTTGCTATTATCGTGTCGTGTTTGTGTTGGATTAATGGGTTCTGTTATATTTTGCCACCCCTAATGTTAATGTATCTCCTTTAGATCACTGTATCACACATCATGATAACACTGATTACTCCAACAGATATCACGACAAGACTAATGGCAAGACTTTCACAAGCTTTAGACTCAGTTTGGATTGAGAAACATTCTCAACCCATCTCGTTTCATCTCGTCTCGTCTCGTCTCATCTCATCATTACAATTTTTGTAAATTTCTATATAAAATATAATAAACAACTCAACTTTTTTAAATTCTAAAATAATAATAAAATTAAAAAATAATATTCTAACAATATTTTATTCAATTTTTAACTTTAATATCAACTTATCTACTCTAAAACCTAACCTTAATGTGACAGCACAGAATCAGCTTCCATAAATGTTGACAACTTTTGTATTCTTTCCTTTCTACATTGTACAAAGTCAAACATCCCACATATTATGGGATCTTTATTTGTGTATATATCATGTACACAATGACAAATCAATCAAAAGCATCCTTTTATAATGGAAAAATCTAGTTGTAAGCAATTCTACGCACTAATAAGCGCATACATTTAATATGATTGGTCAAAAAAATAAATTTTATTGAAAATAGTGCTAATTTAAATTTAGAATATGAAAGCAACATGATTAGTACGCAGATTAGTACGCTAACTTGTTTGTACATAATAAACCTCTTTTATAATACCTTTTCTGTAGGCTACAAAGATTTAACAAAAAAACCTTTATCTATTTGCCAATACTCGTTATTAGCTCTAAAGACCCAAATTCACAGTTCACATAGCAAACACAGAAAATGCTCCTCCAAAGCACCATTTCATCATCTCCACTTCTTCAAATGAACCTCCAAGTCCATCACTCGAGAGATAGGGGGAGAGAGAAATATTGTGAGAGAGAGAGCTTAGAGCATCCACATTCCATTCTCTATATCATTATTATCCAGAGAAAAATTCAAAAACCCCCTCCCATCCCATTCCCTATTTTAGGATTTTATTTTAGAGAATGAATAGTAGTTCCTTATATATAGGGAACCACTATTTATCTCATATCTCATATTTTATTAATATTTTATTTTAATAAATAAAATAAATTCTTCTTTAAATCATTTATACTTTTTCTTATACTGTTTCTTATATATAGGGAATCACTATTCATCTCCTATCTCATATTTTATTAATATTTTATTCTAATAAATAAAATAAATTCTTCTTTAAATCATTTACACTTTTTCTTATACTCATATTTATTATAGTTTTAAATAATAATTTTAAAAATAATTTAAATAATTACTAAAATATTAAAAAATTAATTTTAAAAATATTATCATACCCATAAAAAAATAATTTAAATTTTTGTTTAAAATATTCACTTGAGTAATTGTTCAAAACATAAGAAAAANGATAATTTAAATAATTACTAAAATATCAAAAAATTAATTTTAAAAATATTATCATACCCATAAAAAAATAATTTAAATTTTTGTTTAAAATATTCACTTGAGTAATAGTTCAAAACATAAGAAAAAATAGAATAGTTAAGTTTGTAAATAGAATTGAGAGAAAAAAGTAATAAAGTAATAAAGAAAGAATAGAAAAATATTATTTTAATAGAATAGAGAAAGAATAGGGAATGAGATGTAAAAATTTTTTTGAATATGCGTAAAATTTAGAATAAAATTATAGAGAGCGTCTTTTTAGCTCAAATTTAGGAAAAATTTTAGAGAACCCAAATGCTCTTACCAATGAAGCTGAGGGTTAGTGCCACTGGGTGGCTTTCGGTTTCTGAGCACGGCGATTCAGAGTGCAACCATGGTGGCAGCGGCTTGGTGGTGCGACTGTGCCTCATGGTGATGTCTTGGCAAGGTGTTGTCGCGCGTAGGCCGAAGGCTTGCTAGTGTGGCGCAAAACAATGGTTGGGCAGCTTGTGGTGGAGCCATGCGTGACACGAGGGGCTGCTGTGGCTGTGCTGGTGGCTTGCGATTGAGGGAGGTGGTATACGCTGTCCTAGGTGGCAGTTTACGGTGCTCTGATCTGGTATATAAAAAGACAGAGGGCAGAACATGCATGGGCAGCTAAACATGGGGCAGCTTAAAGTGGTTGGCCTGGACCACGCTAAGACAGAGGACGTGCGGCGGTTTTGGCTTGGCTTAAGGAGGTNTGAGTAATTGTTCAAAACATAAGAAAAAATAGAATAGTTAAGTTTGTAAATAGAATTGAGACAAAAAAGTAATAAAGTAATAAAGAAAGAATAGAAGAATATTATTTTAATAGAATAGGGAATGAGATGTAGAAAGTTTTTTGAAGATGCGTAAAATTTAGAATAAAATTATAGGGAGCGTCTTTTTACCTAAAATTTAGGAAAAATTTTAGAGAACCCAAATGCTCTTACCAATGAAGCTGAGGGTTAGTGCCACTGGGTGGCTTTCGGTTTCTGAGCACGGCGATTCAGAGTGCAACCATGGTGGCAGCGGCTTGGTGGTGCGACTGTGCCTCATGGTGATGTCTTGGCAAGGTGTTGTCGCGCGTAGGCCGAAGGCTTGCTAGTGTGGCGCAAAACAATGGTTGGGCAGCTTGTGGTGGAGCCATGCGTGACACGAGGGGCTGCTGTGGCTGTGCTGGTGGCTTGCGATTGAGGGAGGTGGTATACGCTGTCCTAGGTGGCAGTTTACGGTGCTCTGATCTGGTATATAAAAAGACAGAGGGCAGAACATGCATGGGCAGCTAAACATGGGGCAGCTTAAAGTGGTTGGCCTGGACGACGCTAAGACAGAGGACGTGCGGCGGTTTTGGCTTGGCTTAAGGAGGGGGAAGGTGCTGTTGTGTCTATTTGTTGAGGAGGTGTTGTGCTCTGTTTTAGGTTGAAGAAACAGAGGTGTTTCGACTGTTCCAGCGGTTGCAGTGGCATCTAGTGTCCCTTGGCGGGGACTGTGCACGGCGACGTTGTGACTGAACGTGGAGACCGGCAGCTTTTAGTGGTGGTTTTGAGTTGCAGAAATGGAGGAGCTCTAGATTACGGGAGTGATGCCGTGAATGGTTGGTTTGGTTGCCGGTGGTGCGGCTGGCTGAGGTAGGTGGAGCTTGGACGTGGGTTGCGACTGTTGGACTGGACTTGGAGGAAGCCCTCGGTGTAGGAGACATCGACCGTGTTTCTATGGACGGGTGGCTATCGGTTTGGACAGGTCCTTGTCGGCAATTGCTGGGTCTCACGGTGGAGAGAAAGAGAGAGGTTGGGAATGCTACTCACGGTGGCTAGCGCTTGGCGGCTTGGCACATAAATGAACTTGAGAGAGAGAGAGAGAGAGAGGGAGGTTGGGTGTGCTGCTCACGGTGGCGGCTTTGCACAGAAATGAACTTGAGAGAGAGAAGTCGGGAGAGAGAGAGCAGTGAGGAAGGGAGATCGAGAGAGAGAGAGAGAGAGAGATCGTCTATTTCAGTGGGTTGGGTAGAAATTATGTGAAAAATGTGGAAGAAAACCAGAGTGCGGGGCATAGGGCTTGTAGGGAGACTGGGTCGGCTGATTGGTGATATGGTATATCAGATGACACATGGCGCTCTCCTATTTGTCCACTTGGTATTTAGAAATCACAAATATTAATATTACATTATAAATTTCTAAAAATTTTGATGAAATGGTGTAATTTTCTTTTTTGCTTAATATGATTCTAACCACATAAAAAGACATATCTCTCTCTACTTGTGAAGTTACTTCCTCAGTCCAAACTCGATCCTCAGGTAAAGAAAAAGCTAACTTTGCTAGCATGTGTGCTATATTATTGGATTCTCTGTATGTGAAACAGATTCTCCACTGTGGCCTATCAGTTAGCATATTTCGAATATCTGCAATCACACTTCCATAACTGATATCTATCTCATCCTCACTGTTGACATGCTTCACCGCAGATTGACAATCCCCTTAAAAAATAACTTGTGACATTCCCAAATCAATACAAAATTCACTAGCCTTCCTTAGGGCCAGAGCTTTTGCAATTAGTGGTTGTGTAGCAAACAATTTGAGGTCGAGCACATCACTGCCATATTGTCCCCTTCACTGTTTCTAACTATTATCCCCATGCCAATCTTCTTATACTGTTTATCTAGTGCCACGTCCCAATTTGCCTGCACACCATTTGGTTGTTTCCAATGACTTACATATGAAACTATTTGCCTTGCACATGAAACCATTTAGTGTGTCCTGGGTGACTTTAATGAAGTGCTCTTCCAATCTGAAAAAGTAAGGGGAAGGTTGAGACCAGAACCACAAATGAAGGACTTCAGTAATGCTCTCGAGAGTAATGATCTTTTTTATTTAGGATGGAAAGGGAATAAATATACATGGTCTAATAAACATGTTGATGGAACTTTCATTAAAGAGAGATTGGATAGGGGGTGGCTAATACAAAGTGGCCTGAAGTGTTTAGAAATGGCGAGGTGCATGTTTTACCAGTTACTAAGTCAAACCACAGGCCTTTACTGCTTGTGATGGAGGAAAACAGGTAGGTATGGATGAGAAAGCACAGAGTGTTCAGATTTGAAGCAAAATGGACTTTAGAGCGGGAAGGAAGTAATGTTTGTTCAAGGGGCATGGAATACAGAAGCAGCAATGATGGATCCTTTCCTACAAGTACAAAAAAAGTTACATATTTGTTGAAGAGATCTGATCAGGTGAAGTTCTACTTTGGCTCATGATGAAGGCAAAACTATTAGAGAGAAGACTGAATTGCTGAAAGTGGAACAACAAAATGAAGGAGCCCATAATTCAGAGAACATTAAGAAGCTACAAGAGGAAATCAATTTATTGATGGCAAGAGAGAATATTAAGTGGAAACAAAGAGCGTTTCCATGCATGTGCTAATCATAGAAGAAAGAAAAATTGGATAAACTAGATTCGAGATGCTCAGAATAGAAGATTGACTGAAAAGGCAGATATAGAAGGGGCTTTCCATGAGTATTTTACAGGAATTTTTATTTCCTCTAATCCATCAATGGAGGATATTGATAGCTGTACCAGTGTCATTAAGCCTAGGATGCCTGCTTATATGAATGAAGAACTGCTCAAGGAGTTCATTAAAGAATAAGTTTATGAAGCATTGGAGCATATGGGTTCCCTTAAATCTCCTGGACCAGATGGTTTTGGAGCTCATTTCCACCAATCATATTGGGATATAGTAGGGGAAAAGGTATATAATGTTGTCTTAAACTTTTTAAATGGGGGATAATTGGATTCTTGCCTCAATTATACATATATAGCCTTAATCCCAAAGGTTAATTCTCCTACTATAGTTAGTGAATTTCGACTTATAAGCGTCTATAATGTTCTCTACAAACTTGTATCCTAAGTTTTAACTAACAGGTTAAAAAAGGTGTTGAATTGCCTCATCTCCAACAATCAAAGTGCTTTTATTCTTGGGTGCCTCCTTACAGATAATGTAATGATAGTCTATGAAACATTGCACACTATGAAAACAAGAGAGAGGAAAATCAGCAAGCATGGCATTAAAGTTAGATATGTCAAAGGCTTACGATCGATTGGAATGGAGTTTTCTTTAAGCAGTGATGAGAAAGTTGGGTTTTCAAGAGAGGTGGATCAAGCTAATTATGACATGTGTAACCTTAGTTACATATTCTGTAATTGTTAATGAGCAACCAGGAGAAATCATCAAACCAACTAGATGTTTAAGACAAGGGGATCATATTTTCCCTTACCTTTTTATTTTGTGTGCTGAAGATTTAAGTGCTCTTATAAACTCAGCTGAAAGAAGGGGATTAACACGGTTGCTATCTCAAGATGGGGAATAAGGGTCAATCATCTATTATTTGCTGATGATTGCATTATTTTTGAAAGGGCCAATCTGATAAAATGGTATAATATTCAGGCACTTCTCCACATATATGAGAAAGCTTCAGGGCAATTACTAAACAAGAACAAGACCACAATTTATTTCAATTCTAATACTTGTAGGGTTGTTAGAAGTCAGATAACTCAAGTAGCAGGGGTTAGGGAATGTGATTCTTATGAAAAATACTTAGATCTACCACCTACGGTGGAGAGATCAAAGTATAATGCTTTTAGACATTTAAAAGAGAAGATATGGGGGAGAGTGCAAAGTTGGAAGAATAAATTTTTAACAAAGCAGGGAAGGGAGTGTTGCTTAAAGTTGTGATTCAAGCTATGCCAAATTTTCCCATGAGCCTATTCAAATTACCAAGGAAGTTGTGTATGGAAATCACTTCCATTATGTCTAAATTTTGGTGGGGTTATAAGGAGAATATGAGTAAGATTCAGTGGAGGAGCTAGGTTAGAATGGGGAATCAAAAGCAAGAGGGGGTTGGGTTGGGTTTTAAAGATGTAGATTATTTTAACAAGGCTATGCTATTAAAGCAGTATTGGAGACTACTAAAACGACCATATTCTTTGGTGTCTTAAGTAATGAGAGACAAGTATTTTAAGCATGGTGATTTGTTAAATGCAAGGATTGGGAGTGGACCTTCTTTTATTTGGGGACGCCTGCTGTCTGCAATGGATTTGCTTAAAGCTGGCTTGCTGTGGAGAGTTGGTAGGAGGGATAAGATAAAGTTTGAAAAGATAGATGACTGCCTGTTCCTACTTCATACCAGGTACAATCTCCAATGTTTAATTTGGATATAGAAGCCACTGTTAATGAAATTATCGATCAAGAGAAAGGGGAATGGAAGACTCAACTAATTACTGATACTTTCAGTAATACTGAAGCTGAGACCATTATGAGTATTCCACTTAGCAGATTGAGTCTTGAAGATCAACAAATATGGTTATATGCAAAGGATGGAAAGTTCTCTGTGAAGAGTGCTTACCATTTAGAGCAATCATGGAAGAGAATGATTCAAGAAGAGACCTCAGCTCAACTAACCTCACAGAAGGTTGGAAACAAATCTGGAAACTGAATGTGGAGGGAAAAGTTAAAATGTTTCTATGGAAGTAGGCCAAGATATGCTGCTACCAGGGTGAATCTGGCCAAGAAGAAGCTTGATGTGGATAGCCTATGTCCAATTTGTGGAAGGGAAGATGAGACTTCTGTACACATTGTATAGAGTTGCCCTGCTGCATCAGATTTATGGTTTGAAATAGACAATCCAGTGCAGAAATGGGGGTGTCATGAAGTTAGATTTATGGACTTATGGCAAAAGCTAAATGAGTTGTTATGTCCAGAAGATCTAGCTTTTGTGGCATATGGTATGAGACTATTCTGGATGAGAAGGAATTCACTACTCTTTGAAGACATGTTTGAGCGTCCAAGAATCATTATGTAGAAGGCCAGGCATTGTCAACNTTGGCAAAAGCTAAATGAGTTGTTATGTCCAGAAGATCTAGCTTTCGTGGCATATGGTATGAGACTATTCTGGATGAGAAGGAATTCACTACTCTTTGAAGACATGTTTGAGCGTCCAAGAATCATTATGTAGAAGGCCAGGCATTGTCAACAGGAATTTAGTGCTGCATAGGAACAACTAAATGCAAAAAGGCATCAACATGTAACTGATAGAGCATAGGTGGTCTAAGAGCTAATAATAACTTCCATGTTTTCTTTCTTTTACATAATTCAGGATGCCCATAAAAACCTGTTAAGTACCAGTCCATTTCTTCTTTGTCAGATTTAATTCTTGAATGAATATGCTATTGAGAGAAATTTACTATATCTACGTCCACATCTTCTGTACATAATAATGCCAATCCTCCTTTTCTATCCACTGGTTCCACCGCAAAATAGCCAACACAATTTAACATGCTTTTAATTCTTTTAAAGTTCTTGGCAAGTAGTTTTGTTTTCATAAGAAAAACAACTTAAGGCTTCTTTTTCTTCACCAAATGGCAAAGTTCTTGAATTGTCCAGGGGTTCCCAAGCCCTTAGCAGTTTCAACTCAGTGTTTTCATAATGCTTGGCGGGGTTGCCTCACAGCCTCCACTAATACCAGAGTTGTTGTTACTTCATCCTGCCCTATCACAAACTTCACCTTTCTTACCCCAACATCCATTCCACTATCCCCACCTTTCACCATCAGGCCTATTTTCTTATTTGATATGAGTAACATAGCAGTTGTATTCCCCTTGTTACGAGCTCTCATTTTCCATGTTCCTTGCATAGGCTTACTCACATCATCCATATGCTGCTCTTCCTCTTCTATAATTCTAATGCGTAGGACATGGTCTTCATTGCTTATTTTTTCAACTGTCATATTGTTACCATCCCCCTTTGGTCCATTACACTTATGTTCAAACCCCCTATCCTCCAACCCTTTAGTATTGCCTCTTTCCTAACCCTTATTTTGTTCACAGGTTAAAGAATCATGTTCATCCCCTCTAACTGGTCTCACTTGCTCTATATTTAGAATCAAATTTGAGGCAACATCCATATCAGTACATCCATAGTTATGTGTAACTGTCATACCATCCTTCTGCACTCCAGTGTGTTGGAGGTCAGTTTTTGAACCTCCATGTTGCTCGATAT
>QEOT01000360.1:99368-136988 GCA_003123785.1 Pterocarya stenoptera
GGGGGGGGGGGGGGGGGGGTTCTCAGGAGAGTAGGGGGACTTATGGTGTGAGTCTTTGGAAATATATTAGAAAGGGGTGGGATAATTTTGTGAAACAGGTTAAGTTCGAGGTTGGAGATGGTTCAAGAATTTGCTTTTGGTTCGACGATTGGTGTGGTGAGCATGCTCTTTTTAGAGTTTTTTTGGCAATTTTTAGAGTGGCTGTTAATCAGCAGGCTTCCGTTTCAGATTTGTTGATCTGATCTAATGGAGTTGTGCATTGGGATGATAGTTTTATTAGAGCTGTCCAGGATTGGGAACTTGAAGAGGTTGCAGATTTTTTCAGCTTGTTGTATTCTCTGGATATTGGAGGAAATCAGAGGGATCGAATGTCATGGAAGCTTACGGCGTGTAAAAAGTTTTCTTTTAGATCATACTATAAGTTGTTGACTGTTCAGCATCACTTCTCTTTTCCGTGGAAGAGTATTTGGAGGGCTCATGTGCCATCAAAGGAATCATTTTTTACTTGGACAGCATCTCTTGGAAAGCTTCAGACAATTGATAATTTGAGAAAGCGTGGCATGATTGTTTTGGAGCGGCGCTTCATGTGTAAGAAATTCGATGGACCATTTACTCTTACATTGTGAGGAGGCTAAGGTGGGATGGTGTGTTCAGTAGAGCGGGGCTGGTTTGGGTAATGCCTAAAACAGTGGTGGATCTACTTGCGTGTTGGAATAGGCTTCATAATTGCTCTCAAGTGGCAGCCATGTGGAAGATGATTCCTTAGTGCATTATGTGGTGTATTTGGATGGAAATGAATGAGTGGTGTTTTAATAACAGGGAGAGTACCGCAGAGGAAACCTGGAAATTTTTTATGTTTACCTTGCTTCAATGGGTTTCAGCTATTTGACTTAATGGAGGGACTGTTCATGAGTTTTTGTTTTCATTTCCTAATCTTAGAATGTAATTAGGTGTATCTTTTGTATACTTCCTGTGTACATGGGCTTTGCCTATTGCATTCGATGAATAAAATTTTATTACGTATCAAAAAAAAAAAAAAAAATCATTCCTGACTATTACGATATTTGTTTATGTGCAAGAAAAGGTGTCAAGTTGTGTGAAGATTACCTGCTTTACCAGAGTAACTGCTGTAGTTCCACTACAGAAACAATCGACGGTGGGATGCAACTTTAGTTCCTTATCCATTAGCTTGAAAGCCTTCAACATAGACCGTTTAAGAGGAATATACATTTCAGGAAGGTTTTCATTGGCCTCAACCACTAATGTCTCATACAATTCATCATCCATGCTTGGAGATTTTGTTTCCTCTGTGCTCAAGCTTCCATGAGCATTTTCAATTTTGCAAAGGCTGCTCTGCTCACTAACGGATTTAGTTGTCCATTGAGTACATAGTATAACTGGAAGAGAGTCACGGACTTTCTTGGCAACCATATGACCAAAAGGACCATGACCATCAAATACCCCACAAAATATTGTATCGCTTCTTGAACAGAAATTCTATTGTAGAAACATGCCAACCAAGTCGTCATATATTGATAACACATACAGGAATAAGAAAAAGGGAAAATATTAGCATCTAAAGGACAATGAAATGATTAGAAAAAAAATATTAGCATTAGCAAAGGGCTGTTGTTAGTGAATTCATTTAAAAAAAAGATTAGTACCATTTTTTCGGGCGATACTTTTGCATGGACACACCAAATAAATAAACAAAAATTAGAGGAGGAAACACTTCTTTTTTTACAAATTAGAGGAAAGAACATTGATACGCAACAAAATTAAGCCTGCTTATTTGAAGGTACTATTCTGTAGGATAAGCTGCAATTCTTTGTATTTCAGCCTGGACATTTACGCAGTGTAAGATTCATAAACAATGATATTATGGAAGCACCCAAAAGGCAGCAACATAGCTGGTTAGGACACTTCTTATCTCATCCATACAATGTGTTAGACCATCTAACCCAAAAGTGTAAACCATTAGGGAACAGGACAAAACAAATATTAAATTTTGATTACCTATCAAGAGAGAGAGAGAGAGAGAGAGTATTAAGTTTTTCCATAAGGTTTTGGGTTCCAAACAGAGGCAATGGCTCCATGGTCAGATGGAGCTAGGTATTGTTCAATGGGGAAAATTGCATCCATGGATTTGAAATAGTAAAATGTGTCAGATTGTCTTTTTCTAATATCTTGGACTGGATTATCGACAAAGATGTTCTCAAACTTGTACTCTAACTAATGCGTATAACTGAAATTGAGTTTTAAAAGAAAAAAGACTTCATCTCAAACTAGAGGTTTTAGTCAAACGCACAAGCTGGTTGATGAAAGGAATAGGAATAGCAGTACTGCACTAACCTCCAAAACAATCATGGCATCCTGATTCGTTCCTTTCTTACCCTGCTGGGTATATAAGCAGGCAATTTTGCTGGCACCATTCATAATCATCCTCCCGTTCTCAGGAGTCATCATCTGATGGAACAGTTCACCTTCAAATGAAGCTGCAGAGGATTTCTTTTTCCACCTCCCTGAACCCTGTCTCTTACTCTTCTTATTATTAGGAGAAGTTGAAGAAGACATTGATGCTGCAGTTGCACACGCACTAGAGTTTTCAGCAGCAGCAGCCTCTATTGTAACCACTTCCTCCATATAGAGCCTCTTTCCTGAGATTGATGAACAGCAAGAACCCATTCGATTTGATTATTGACGCTTTACCAATTATCACCACGGGCAGGCACGACTACCTTTCTCCTGGCTACTCCTGTTCCTCCTAATTCCCATTTCAGATCCACCAAAGTTTTTTTTTTTGATAAGTAAGAAATTTAGTAAAAAGCCACATAATTAGGTATAGCCCATGTGCACAAGAAGTATACAAGAGAAAATACCTAATTACAAACTAAAGCTGAAAAACAGATCTACCAAAGTATTAATACTTCTTTTATCCATCAATTCTTTTTGCAACTACAGTAGCTACGTCATTATCACAGCCAATATTTGTGGTTAACTGAAAACTTCTCAGCAAGAAAGAACACATCGACTGACTTCAATAAAAGCAACAGCAGTTGCCGAGCAAGTCATTCAAGCATTGCCTCCTCTTATTTCTCTTTCCGTTTCTATTTATCTCTCTTTCTCACGCCATAGAAGCATCATAATCACATTATAGTAATAATAATGATCATCGAAAAGATACAATAGAACATTTTTTTAAAGTGGCGACCACTGAGGAAGAAGAGCAATACATATAAAGGTGTGCTGAATTGCCGGAAGAGATATAAAAAAGGTGTCCGCAGAGAGGGAGAGGTTGGGTGCTTCTATTAGCAATTGACACCGTATCAAAATGAAAAGCTAGATTTTTTATTTTTTATTTTTTTTAATGTAACCAGTAAAAATACAATAATCAAACCGACAGATTCGAGAGAGAATACTCCGTTTTTCCCGTTCAAGTAAAGAAGAGAATAAGGGAAATCCTACCACTTACCAGAAGTCTCGGCCGTACTCGAAGACAACGAGAACTCGAAAACGGCGTTCGGTGAGGGTGGAAGATCGAAGTTCAGGAGACGTCAAGGAAGTGTTTGGCTATGGGAACAAAAACCCAAGCGTCTCAGGGAAAGGTGAAGAGTGATCAGTCTCAAAGACGAAGGAGTCCTATTGCTATGCCTGGAAAGACTCGCACCCTTCTGCATATCTATTTACCTCTTATGCTAGGATTTTACTTGAATTCTAAAAAAGACCCAGTAATGGCAGAACAGAGCAGATCAGCCTGCATATATTGAAATCCGTTTTCTTTAAAATCAAAACTTGAAAAAAACAAAAGAAAAAGAACGCGCCATTATACATTGAGGTAAGTAGCATAACAAACTGAATTGAAGCTACATGGCGATGTGATGCCTAGAAAGGCATGGTGATTGGTCAGATCGAGGACCACTCCGTTTGAGAAAATGAATACAAGGAACTAGGAAAAACACCAAGAAAAGAGAAGAAGAAGAAGAAGAAGAAGAAGAAGAAGAAGAAGAAGAAGAAGAAAGAAGACTACTTACAGAGAGAGAGAGAGAAGTGAGCGAGCTGAATTTAAGAGGGTGTTCGAAGAGATCGTAGTCGCCGGAAGGTTCTGAGGCAGATCATAGTTGCCGCCTGCCGGAAGGTTCTCAGGATGGTGGGCTTAGAGTTGCAGGACGATAAATGAGAAGAAAAAATGCCAAAACTGAGAGAGAAAAGGACCGAAGCCGAAGGAGGTGGATGGATGGATAGGGCCCCTCTAGTGCTTGGAGGCATTCATATTTCAATATCACGCTGTTTTTGATATTGGTCCACTCCATGCAATTTCAACTACCCCCAACTCTCTCATTTATTTATAAATTAAATACTAAAGCTGGTCAAATTTCATTCTTCACTCACCTCTCTTTCTATCTTTTCATGTAAAGTTTTTTATCCAAATTTCTTGATGGGATTTTAAGTAAAAGTGTGATAATGAAGACGCCCCAATATTTATGGTAACATTTCTAAATTTTTTTGACTTAATAAACATAATTGAGCCGATAATACACCTATAATAATGCTGTTTATAAATAGTATTTTGTCGGATTTTACTATTATATAAATAGTGCCAGTGACTTGATTTTTTTCTTTTTTTTTTTACTTGTTACCTTTTATTCCTCTTCTTTTTTTAAAAAGGAAAATGTTAGGTTGCTCCCGGGTTTTGTCACTTGAGTTTGACCCACTCGTGTATTTTAATTCTTATTTTTTAATTAATTATTAAGAATTAAGAAAGTGATTACTAATGAATTTGTATATTTTTTAAATGTTTAAAGATATTTAAAAAAATTTAAAAGAAAAAAAAAGGAAATACAATTGCATTAGAGGGTATGCCCAACGATACATACTGGATGATAGAGTAGTAGAGTCATTTTAAAAATCATCATCGAGATAAAATTCGAATTTACAAAAAAGTCAGAACCTAGAGAAATGCATATAGAGTATTCTTACTTGTTTAGGAATGGGAATAAGCATTGCCATTCTTTTGTTGGAGAGTAATTCTATATATAACTGTGAAGTCTATAAATGCCGCGTAATCATTTTGAAAAAGAATGGAATTTATTATTAAAAAATTAATTTTTTTTTCATATGAATCCCATATTTTATTCACCTTTTTCAAAATATTTACGCGACGGTTGTACAATTCACGATTACATATATCTTTTATCTTTGTTGGGTATAACTCATAATGTTATTGGACTTGTAGTAAGTTTTCTAAAATCTTCAAGTTTCACAATTGTATTTAAAAAAAAAAATATTTTTATTTTCTGAAAATAAAAAATCACTTGACTAATCACCTACAAAAGCCCACAAGGGAGATCTAACCGTCCATTTGGCCATCGTCGCACCACTCTTAAAGCTACCTTTTGTGGTCAGCCCCATGGCCGTGCCACCTTTGGAACGAGAGTTTCCACTCCCACAAAAGAATAAAGAAGCCTCCTGATAAGGTAGGTCACCAAACTACTATTTCTTATGTTTTCCTAGTTAAACCCCAACTCTCTTTTGCCCAAGATCCTTAAAATCTCAACGAGGGAAGAACTTCAGAACATGTGATTCATAATTTCAAGACATGCATAATCCAAACAAGAAGCTTCAAGCATCAATTGTCTGTCACATTAATGTTGTGCTTTTTACTTCATCTTTTAGTGCCTGTTTCTGTGAATAATTGGGATCAGGATATGGGGTTTTAAGAACCCTCAGAGTGGGGCTGCTTTAAGAAACATATGTCCCTAATTCATCAAGGCATCCAGCCAAAAAGAACAAAAATACTATCTTTAAGTCTGAAGAGTGAATATTAAGATAGTAATGTGCTTGAACATGTAAAGTTATCAATGAACAGAAGTTCTGATCCCCTGCTTGTGCCGAGATCAAATTAACAGAAATCTTTGCGTGAACCAGCAGAAAAACAACAGACCCAGGCCACAAATTGACTTGAAAAAAGCTAAATTTCAATTTTGATCATCGCTTGTTCAAAAAATTTTATAATTGGTACCAGCTACTGCAAAACAGGCCAGTTTGGAACAGCCCCCACTCCCCTTTCTCAACAGAGAAAGCAGAAGATGGGGGGAAAACTGAAAAGAAAAAGTAAATTGTTTTAGCTGACTGAACTGATCCGCCCAAAATGAGAGTTGTGGTACAGAATAAGCTTCAGACCCTTTGCACTTTCTCCTTTTGCTGACTTCTTGAAGGGGCAGCGACAATACTTTTCCCTTAAAACCATATCATCTAAATAAGACCATGTAAGCCCTCTGGGAGAGCTGTCAGCCCACAAGAACCTCTCAGAGAAGGGGTTAACCAGGCTCTCACGGAATTGGGGCGCAGTCTCACAGATTAAACCCTGAAAACAAGAAGAAAATGTAATCTAAATTGCATATTATGTAGGAGGGGAGGAACAGTCAGTGGAGATATTAGATATACCTCTGCCATGGCTTTGATTTTCAGAGTGACATTGTCACTTAGAAGGACAAGACGTCCATTAGTGTTTGTTTTCCTGATTAGCAGAGCACAGTCCAGGATATGGTCTTCTGCTGTTGGTGAAACAATTTCAGACAAACTCCCATGGCTTGAAAATAGCATTGAGTTTGCTATCTCATGAGAAAAACGCACCCTTCCATCACTATAACAAGATTGAGGGGAAAGGGGAGGGGTAGGAGCAATCATACTTCCCTCCTCCAATGAGCTCTGCACATGAATCCACCAAGTTGTTCTCAACATACATTCTTCAATCCATTCTAATGCTGAAGGAGCCTCTGTTGTTCTTCTGAATAGACCACCACGCCGCTTAAGACAATCCAGTTCCCTTATGACTAATTTAAAAGAATAGTCCATATTTGTAGGATTCCAATAAGTATTTGATGGAAAAAATTGAAATCACACAGAGGATGACATAATGGAATTGCTTAAAAACTTAGTTACCTGTTCTTGGAATGATCAAATGAGTTCCTTTGAGACCCTGTAAAAGATGTAATGACTTCCTTGACTCCTTGTTTAGAAGAGTAGTAGAGTCCACTATCATGGTCCAGCTTCTTCTGGCCTCTCCAGTGGGGTTGTTCTGCAAACGAACTTCACTTACATGTATACACGATGTAGCTACTTATAACCAAACCATAGGCGTGTATTATTTAAAGAGCTATAAATTTTAGCAACTTACAGAAGAGATGTTAGTGTCCTCAAATTTAGAATTGCAGCTTCTCATAGCAGTTTCAGGGATTGAAGCATCTGGTTTACTCTTTCCTGTGGGGTTCACAAGTAAAGGTTGAAAGGGCACCCTTTCTGATATTCTCCTTATTGGTACAATCTCTTGGTCCAACCTCACTTGATTTATTGAAGCTGGTCTAGCTGATTCCCGTTCTTGACAAATTTTTTGTGTTGGGTTTCCATTGTCTAGACAAGCGGTCATGTCTTTTTCTGGATGGATACCAGGGCTTAAAATCACCTTTGAAGAGGACGATAAGCATGACTTAAAGTGCTTAGTTGCTTCAATCCTACCCTTCTTTCTGAAGGAATTCACAAAAGTTTTTGGGGTGAAATTCTCCTTATCCGGGGTAAAGATTTCTTCCTGCTCATGTAAACCAGTAAAAAGAGCCTTTGAAGTTGAGTTCTTTTCTGTATCCTCCTGACTATCTAATTCAACTTCAGCATCAATACCAGCCCTTTGAAGAAGCTCTTTTTCTGGATGGATACCAGGGCTGAAAGTCACCTTTGAAGATGATGATGCACGTGACTGAGAGTTCTTAGTTTCTTCAATCCTACCCTTCTTTCTCAAGGAATTCACAAAAGCTTTTGGGGTGAAATTCTCCTTATCTGGGGTGAAGACTTCTTCCTGCTCATGTAAACCAGTAAAAAGGGCCTTTGAACTCGAGTTCTTTTCAATATCCTCTTGACTATCTAACACAACTTCAGCATCAATACCAGCCCTTTGAAGAGGCTCTTTTTCTGGATGGATACCAGTGCTGAAAGTCCCCTTTGAAGAGGATGATGCGCTTGACTTAGAGTGCTTAGTTACTTCAAGCCCACCCTTTTTACTCAAGGAATTCACAAGAGCATTTGGGGTGAAATTCTCCTTCTCAGGGGTAAAGATTTCTTCCTGCTCATGTAAACCAGTAAAAGGAGCCTTTGAAAGAGAGTCATTTTCTATATCCTCCTCACTATATGATTCAACTTCAGCATCAATACCAGCCCTGACGTTCTTACCTCTACTCTCACCTGCACCTGTTTGGATCTTAACACTAGCAGGTTTACCTCTTCTTGACCAAATACTGCATTGTTTTTCCAATCCAAGTGAGGAGCTTTCCGAGAGTTTTGCTTCAGATAGTCCTGCTGCAGCAAATACAGTCTGCATTTTTTCTTTTTCTGTACTCTCTGAGAGAACTGTAACAGTACGCTCCCCAGGAACCAAAGATGAGTCCATGTATTTTATCGCAATAGGTACAGAATGAAGGCTTGAGATTTCCCTCATGTCATGGTCTTTCCTTGATACACTCACGTGTTCAGTTTCTTCAAGCAATTGAGCTACCAAATGGTTCTCTTCATCACAACTTGCAGAGCCCGGGCTCACCAGCAAGTTAATTGTTTGTTCTGCTGTGCAGTTATCCTCATTTCCTCCATTGGGTAGTGATAGTAAAACCAAGAGAGGCCGTGGGCCCTGGTTTTCTTCATTTACTTGTTGATTGATAGTCTTTTCAGGAAATTTCTCAACCAACAATGAAGAGTTCTCCATGATCAAATTTCCTGACATTAGTCTTGAAGCATCCACCCAATTCGTTGCTTCTCCCTCCTGAACAAAAACTGAGGAATCTATGTTTTCCAAAGGCTTAAACTCCTGCTCTGAACTTCTTGAGGGGCTCTCCAGATCTTCTATTTCAAATAACACATCAATGACAGAGTGACGTTTTGGATTCCAGTTTTCTTTCTCTAATTGCTGATCTTCAGTCCCCAGTATGACTCCCCCAACAGGCAGAGACAAGTCTCCCAACCCAGATCCTGGTCCAAAGTGCCCAGAACAGGGGCTCAAGATATCCCTCGGTTCACCAACAATTCTTGATAGGTTCCCATCAACTTCCTTTTCCTCACTTATCAAGAATTCAGGCAAAGGGGGAGCTGATGGTATTTCCCTGTTCCCAATCCATTCCAAGTTTACCCCAGAAAATAAAGAATCTAGATCGTCCAAAATTGGATCGAGAGAGTGAATGTCTCTATTGTCAACTGAAAACGAGTTATTATCCTGTAAAACCCAGATAGAAATATTTTTTTTTGGTAAGTCCAAGATAGAAATACACAGACAAAAATCAGCTGCAAGCCTGCATGGCTACAAACAACTTAGAAATATAAGGTTCTATTGCTTTCACCCATATATTCTCATCTCACCTGATATTTCTCTTCCTCATTTCCTTGCACTACCAATGAATCTTTTTCTTCAATATTTTCATTTCCAATCGATAAAGGTTTCTCATCCTAACAGAGCCCAGAGATCCAAAAAGAAACGAAGAACGAAATCAGAAAAATTTTTCTACCAACAACTCGTAGTCACTTTATTTTGCTGGTAAAATCAACAACTCTCTCACCTGATAAGTTTCCTCTTCTTTCTCCTTAGTCATGGACACATGCAATTCGGGTGGCACGAATGGATTTTCCAAATCATACGCGCGGCTCATAGGAATCCAATGCAGCCTATAGAGTCTGCTGGAGCCACCTAGCCTCACCGTATCACCCTCCATTAGCTCCACGCATTCCCCCGGCTCCACCTTCTTCTCCGAGACCCAGGTCCCATGCACTGAATGACCAAGAAACCATCATGAGCTTGGTTTTTATCATAAAAGAAAACCCAATATCACAAACCGAAGAAAAACTTTGTAAGTGAGAAGAAAGAATTACCGGACGATAAGTCCATGACAGAGAGCCGTTGCTTACAGGCTTCTGAGTGGATTTGAAGGTGGAATCTGCTGATGCTGGGATGAGTTAACATAATGTTGCAATTGGGGTGTCGTCCGACGGTCAAGATTTCTTCGTATTCTTGATCTGGGTTCTCGGAAACAGACGATAGTGACGGCGGTGCTGGATTGTTGACGATAAAGATGTTCTTGAGGATGGCACCATTCTTTAGGACTGTGAACACCGGGATTTTCCTCTCTCCTTCTTCATGGGGTTTGGACTCTTTCTTGGCAGCCATAGTAGGGGGGGTTTGGCGAGGGATTATAAGGATCAGGGCGTTCGAAACTTCGAATTCGTGAGGATTTCCTGTTGGGAGAGAGAAACAGAGACAGGCAGATGGGGGGATTTTTTTTTTATAAAACTGGTGAAATTGGAAAATTTTCTTTTGCGACTGCCCTTCGGCGTTCCATTCCGAATAGGGTGATGAAATGAAGCCGTTGTACTAAATTTGAAATTCAAATTTATTTATTTTATTAGGTGGCATTGTCATATTCAACCACCTTGCACTATCAAAAAAGGAAAAAAAAAAAAAAATCATAAAAGAGGAAAAAAAAATGTAACGTTAAATGGGTAATGATACCCTAACATCTAGCCTATCCGTTTACTATCCATATATATACAATATATATATATTTTTAAAATATTAGGAATTTTTTATTTATTTAGTAATTAAAAAAAATATTTGTTAATAATGTTATGAATTTTTTTAATTTTTTTAAAAATATTTAAAAGTGTTAAAAAAATGACGTAAATTTTTTTTAAAGATTTTTTTATTTTTTTGTATTATTTTTTAATACTTTTAAATATTTTTAAAAAAATTAAAAAATTCACAATATTATTAAACAATATTTTCTTAACCACTAAGTTAAAATAAAAAATAAAAAAAAGTAAACGGGCAAATGCATCATGAGTCCAAAACGAACTTCCTAACATTTTTCATATTTTTTTCATATATTTTCTACGGTTGCCTGGCTTCTCTCTGTCAAGGTCTACGTTTGGCATTAAGAATATTTCAGATATTCTCATAATACTTGAGAGAAAATATATACGGATAGTAAATGGGGAAGCTGGAGATGTAAGAGTATTATTGCCATGTTAAATACTAAATATTGTTACGGAATGCACAATTTCTGCACGATTTTGATTAAAAAAAAAGTAAGGGTTATTATTTAAAAATATATATTTTTATATAGATATTAGACTTATCCATTTTAAGGCCTCGTATGGTTTTATAAATGGTCTCAACTTATTTTATCTCATCTCAACATTCAAACACCATTTAAATATAAATATTTTTTTTAAATAAATTTATAAATTTTTAATTTTTTCATCTAATTATTAATTAATCATTATAACTTTCTAAAATTTTTAAATAAAACATAAAAAATAATTAAAATTTTTCAAATTTTAAAACAAAAATTATATTAAAATTATATTCTAACAATATTTTAATTTTATAATAATTTTTTTTTTCAATTTTTTTCCTCTTTTTTTTTCAAAACCTTATAAAACATCTTAACTCAAACTTGATCACTCATGCATGGAGTCACCACCTGGCCTGGAGACCTGCCCTCCAAATTTCTATGTTTTTTCAAATAAATAATAGTTGTTACAATTGTAATTTATTTTTAAAAGAATAAAAAATAATAAATTTTCACGTGATAACTTATTGTTCTCCGTTAGCTAGAATAGAAGAAATCCCTAACACAAGGGTTTAAATTATAAACTTATGATAACACTGGAAGTTATTTTAAAAATAGAAATGATATTTACAGTATTAGAGTATACAAGTCTTGCATTTTCTTTTTAAAAAAGATGAATAAATATAAGATTCACATGAAAAATTAATTTTTTAATAATAGATTCTACTATTTTTTAAATGGTGTGCTCATATTTGCATATTCTAAAATTATATATATCATTACTCTTAAAACAAAATTGTATCAAAGGTCAATGTCAACCTAGCCAAAGCAGATGGATTTGCCCGTTTGGATCCCAAACTGAGTTAAATATCCTCCACTTTTAAACTTATTCAACCATCCAAACACCCCACTTGACTGCATCCTCTCATGAATTCGGTGAATTTATTTCCTGTAGATAGAAATGATTGGAGGCTGAAAAAGATTACTTTTTACCAAACCGTTGCCGTCAACTCTCTCTTTCTGCCAACAAACACTGATTTTCTTTTTTTTTTTCTTTTTTTATCATCTCTCTCTCTCTCTCTCTCTCTCTCTCTCTCTCCCGGTTTGTGCGGAGGACAAATTTTTTTTTTCATAAAATTTCCGTGAACAGCGCATGGGGGAACAAAAATGTCAGGTCAACAGTAGTGGGCAACAATTATTACAACTTTTCATAATATATATAAACTCATTTTAACATCCAAATACATATAAACTCATTTTAAGTAGACCCTACAAAACTCACTCAACCATCTCAACTCATTACTATTCATAAAGAACTAAACTCAACTGAGCTCAACTTAACATTCAAACGTAGCCTTAATGACCATATGTTCCAAAACAATTTACTTGTTGAGGTCGCGCGCCTAATGCCCTTTGAGTTTCCTCCCCATTTTCCTCCTAATTAATAAAGAACCTCTAGCTCCCACACTGCCAATCCCGTACCATTCAATTTGTCATGAATGGCTTATGAGAAGGCACGAACTATCCAATGAGATAAGCCATATAATCAAATAATCCTTTTTTAGAAAAAATATGGCACCATGTGTTGAGTTTGACTTGATTTACTGTCGAAAATATCATTCCAGAGGCTTGGCTTGGCTGTTGCTCGACCCTGCTTGACTATGGCTCGACCTCAGTTCGAGCGAGAAGCCAACCTGCGAGTTCGCTCGATACCAGCTCAACAGTCAACTCGAGTGGGAGGCCATCCCGTGAGTTCGCTCAACAGTTAGCTCGAGTGAGTGCCTGCCCTAAACGTTTGTTCGACCCCGCTCGACACTCCACTCGAACGAATGTTCTGAAATTAGAATTCTCATGCCGTGGACTACAAATACATGCTTACTCATGTATTTTTAAACTTATTAGCATCCGAACATTGTAGAGAGAGAGAGAAACATTTGTGAAGAATCTTGAGTGTTTATTGGGTGTATTGGGGCTTTGGGATTAAGGATTTTGTGATTGATCTCTTGTACTCCACTTTGTTGATAGTGAATTCATTGAGACCGACCCCACCAGTGGATGTAGGCTCACATTGAGCCGAACTACTTAAATCTTGGTGTTCTTTGTGTGATTATCGTTATTTCTTTTATTTGCTTCCGCTGTTATACTTCAAATTAGCCATTGATAACCGGTTTATTCCAACAAACTGGTATCAGAGCGATAGGCTCTGTGCAGGATCTTAAGGGATGGCTTTGACAAAGTAAGTTGAGAAATTCGACGGTCAGAACATTTTCAGTTTGTGGCACATCAAGATGAAGGCTTTATTGCAATAACAAGGTTTGTCAAAGGTATTGGATGGGAATGTGACTAATAATTCTCTCCTGCATTGTCAAGAGAAGAAGATGAGAAAGCATATAGTGCTATTTTGTTGTCACTATCAGATGGAGTTTTGAGGGACGTTGCTAATGAGGAGACCGTTGTTGGTCTTTGGAAGAAACTTGAGAGCTTGTATATGAAGCAGTCACTCACCAACCGTTTGTATTTGAAGCAACAATTATACACTATCAAGATGAGAGAAGGTACTCCTATTTCCTATCATTTAGATGAATTTAATAAAATTATTATGGATCTGAGAAATATTGATATTAAGCTTGATGATGAGGATCAAGCCTTAATTGTGTTATGTTCGTTGCTGGTTTCATTTGATAATTTTGTGAACTCGATGTTGTATGATAGAGATACTATCTCCTTGGTAGATGTAAAATCTGCTTTGAATTCTAATGAGTTGAGAATAAAATTGGGTGTAAAAGACATGGAAAATCAAGTCGATGGCTTGTTTGTGAAATGTTCTTCTGGTGGTAGATCCGGGGAAAGAAGTTAGAGTAAGGGTAATTCCAATGTTAGCTCTAAATTTAACAAGAAAAATGTTAAATGTCACTACTGTCATGTATTTGGTTATTACAAGAATGAGTGTCCAAGATTAAGAATGATGAAGGTAAAAGTTCCTCCAATGTTGTTAGTATTGAAGAACAGTCTAACAACTCTGATATTGTCCTAGCAATTAGCAGCTCTAACGGCCATTTTGGTGACAAGTGGATCATGGATTCAACTTGTACGTTTCATATGTGTTCCATGACAGATTGGTTCACTACCTATGAATTAGTCAATGGTGATTTTGTTTTGGTTGGGAATGATATGGTTTGTGATATTGTTGGGATTAGTTCAGTTGAGATTGAGATGTATGATGGAATTGTTAGAAATTTGTCTAACGTTTGACATATTCTATCTTTGAAGAAAAATTTTATATCTTTGGGCATTCTTGATTCCTTTGGTTACTAGTATTCAGCTGTAGGTGGAATCATTCGAGTCTAAAAGGGCTCTTCAGTGGCAATGACAGGGAAGAAGACAAATGATCTTTATTTTCTTCAGGGCAGTACAATGATTGGTGGAGCTGCATCTTCAGACGTTCCAGATTCAGGTATTACTCGTTTATGGCACATGTGATTGGGTCATATAAGTGAACGAGTGCGGTCATTTGCAAGTAGGCAGTTTTTTTACTTTGTGTGATAAGACAAGAGATCTTGATTTTTTGTTTACATTGTATTCTTGTAAAGCAGTGTAGAATTAGGTTCACTGCAGTTTATTTCTTTTTGATTTTTGGGGTACATCTTGTGTGATGTGGTGCCCTGTTTGTACTCATTTGTTGATGATCATTTGTGAAAAAGTCTGGGTTTGTTTATTTTTTAAAACTCTTTGTTTTGTGATGTGTTTTATGTGTTCAAGCACTTGAGAAGGCTAGTGATTTACAGACAAGAAGGTAGAGCGTTCTATAGACCATACAATTGGGTCCAATCCATAGAAATGAGGTAGCTGAATGGAATCAATCGAACACTTGTGTGAGAGCTCGTAGTATACTTTTGGGTTTCCTAGGCTTGTCTACAGATTTGGATGAAGCGGTCAGCACATTTTGCTATTGGGTGAACCTTCTCCTTTTACAGTTTTTTTGCAGTTGTTGTTTCCACCAGAAAGGAGACCAGGGTTATAGTAAGAAGGTAGATTTGCTGGGAGAGTTTCACAATAGAGTGCAGGTGGTACTCTAGATCATGCTATTGAAATTAAGCATGACTTTAATTTTGGCATTGGCGCACAGTGAGAGCAGTTTACAGTTTCATCATATAGATAGAGGAGGCAGTTTGGCCACTTTTAGGATATGCTCATACAGACTTTGTGGTGTTCTTACTTTAGCAGAGAATATTTGTTGTTTGCCTTCGTGTGTATTCAGTAGCCGTTGTTTAAGTAAGCAGTTTGTTTAGTGGTGTGTTGCCTTTGTGTGAAGAGGTTGAATCTTTTCATTAGGACCAAACTTGTGATTTGGTCAATTTGTCTATGGAATTAAAGACTTTTAGGTGGAAATTGAGTTCTTCAAGGATAGACGGACTGTTCGGGGTCTGTGATTCGCTTTGGAGATTTGTTGGAAAGGGTCGGTTCTCTAATTAATGGATTTTATATTTAGGCTTGACGTAATTCAAGTCAAAGTGAAGATTTGTTGAGTTTGGCTTGATTTCCTGCCAAAAATGTCATTTCAGAGGCTTGGCTTGATTGTTGCTCGACCCTGCTCGACTGTGGCTCGACCTTAGCTCGAGCAAGAAGCCAACCCGTGAGTTCGTTGGACACTCGCTCGACAGTCAGCTCGAGCGGGAGGCCAACCCATGAGTTTGCTCGACACTCGCTCGACAGTCAGCTAGAGCGAGTGCCTGCCCTAAACGTTTGCACGACACTGCTTGACACTCCGCTCGAGCGAATGTTCTGAAATTAGGGTTCTCGCGCCGTGGACTATAAATACATGCTTTTCTCATGTATTTTTCAACTTTATTAGCGGCCGAGCATTGTAGAGAGAGAGAGAGAATCCTTTTTTGAAGAATCCTGAGTGTTCATTGGGTGTATTGGGGCTTTGGGATTAAGAATTTTGTGATTGATATCTTGTACTCCACCTTTGTTGATAGTGAATTCGTTGAAACTGACCCTGCCAATGGATGTAGGCTCACATTGAGCCGAATCGCTTAAATCTTGGCATTCTTTGTGTGATTGTCGTTATTTCTTTTGTTTGCTTCCGCTGTTATACTTCTAGCATTTGATAACTGATTTATCTCAACACAATGTTATGTCCATGACATGCATAGATAGAGAGGAATATATTTAGTTGATTTATTCCATGGCATCTAATGCCACCTCCATCATTCATTTACAAGGAAATAAGTACTTGTGTTTTTGCCTAAGAAGTTCAAGTCGTGAATATTACTTATGGCATCGGTAGGGTGGCATCGACAGTAGGCGGAGTGCAGTGTTAGTAGGTTAATCTCTTTGAGCTGAAAATGAGAGCAAGCTAAAAGGGCATTTGGCGAGCTCAAATCCTAATCACCTGCAGGTAGTGTTTATTAAGGTGACCTATTACGGATACTTCTGCAAAGACACTTTTTTAAGAGTCCTTTGTGACTCTCGCATTCCTTTAAAAAGAATAAAATGTCTCACTTGATCAAGTCAAGTAGTGCCTACGATGTGAAATTCAAATGTCAATTGGATCATTGATCCTAGGCCACGAGTTGTCTAACGCAAGTGTGGACTGGGTGGCCTAACTAGATCATTCAACCTAGGTGTTTTCTACCATGTTGAATATCCCTATGAAGTAAGTATGAACCTATCATGACTTCCCATGAAGACTTGGAGGTCAATCATTTGTTAACCCCTTTTGGACATGTGAAAAATTAGCTTTGTCAAAGAGGAGGAAGAGTAGATTTGGACTTCTATGATAGTAGAGGTTATTAATGGGGTTTCTAGGTCAGTTTCAATGGTAAAGGAAGAAAGAGCTAGGGTTGAAGATAGAGTTGGATGTGAGTTTATGAGGATCCTGATGATGAGAGAGAACAAGTCCCAAGTGGATTCATCTCGCGCCTTTACATCAAATAGAAAGAATACGTGGTATTGTTCTTTGACTCTCTACAATCCACAATCTATTTCTTCTCTTTGAAATTTTATTAATGGACTCCCCACCATAGAGAGAAACTTTCCCAAAAATTAAAAAAAAAAAAAACCAAAAGGAAAGTTCAAGAGGTGCAAATTGCAAAGTATTCTGTAATGAACCTGCTTGTTAATGTTGTTGTAATAAGAATATGATGCGAATGGAGATCTACGATTACTGTAATAAAAACAGAGTAATATAAGGAAATGATAAAATGGAGTGTGTTGCTGTAATGGTGTTTATAAGATGTAAGAACAGAATGTTGGAAATGAAAATGAATTGAATTCTTGTATTGCTACGGGATCTTAGAGGGTCCCTAACCTCCAAAATAGTAAGTTCAGACAATAGCTTTTCAAAGACGAAAAATGTACTAGCTCTCTTTCATCCTTATAGTAGTGGATGTCAGAGATTACAAAAGGAACCCTATAATTGCTTTTATTCTTTTTCAGCTAGAAGACAAATAAGTGTGTAACGGATCAGCATCACCACAATATTCTTTCATGATAAAATGGCAACTTATCACCGTCTTCACAGCTTCTATTAAACGCAACACTTGGCAACACTTGACTCCTTCAGTACACGATGTCGTATTACTCAGGGTCATAACAAACTCCTCCCCTTAAGGAACCTTGTCCCCAAGGTTTAGAGCATTGATAGCCTCTTGAATCAACTAGCATGGGAAGCTTTCCAAGGCATTAAGAAACATGTCACCAGAATCTTCTGCTGGAGCTGCAGCACCAACTGTCATTGTAGCTAAGGCATAAACATAACCAAAAAAATAAATCAACAAGCCTTGAGCATCGAACCCATGGGTGGATTCTAAACTAAGCAAATTTCTAATGGCATCATCTTGAGGATTACAGAGAATAGTAGTGAGGTAACTTTATCCTTTCTCCTTACTGTAGTAAAAATCTGTATAACTCCCATGCATTGTAGGAGGCCCTGGACATTCTAAACCGAATTTAGAATCCATTTTGGAACATGGACTACATTTCTCAGAAGTGATAATCCAAATAAGATTATCAAGGAGACAAGACATGCTTCAATTATCTTGACTCGGTTCCCCCTCTTATGGAAATGATTTATATGCCAATAAGATATATAAAGAGTAAGTTGGTCAAAGAGTGCTCCCAACAAACTTCTCATAACTCCAATAATTGACATTGGAAACAACTCCTCAAAAGAATAACCATGTTGACCATCAATGGTAATCAACTTTGGTCGTTCAGAATTTAGAGTACTATGCCATTTAATATCCAATATTGGGCCCCCATACCTATGATGCTTAACTCGAGTTGGATAAGATGAACGCAAGGCATAGCTCAGCACCTTCCCTATGCTACTTTCTATGGCCAATGGGAAACCTCCACCTCCGTCAAACTCCAACGAATTTACATCTTCACTATAAAACTGCTTGCTTCCTCTGCCCCTTGGAAGATGGAAGAGAAGACAAGCAACCACAGAGAAAATCCTCTCTAACAGCAACTAATTTTTTTTACAGATGGCGCCGTTGCATGAACTTCACTCGATTTTCTTTCGAAGCTATTATTTAGTTCCAACCGTCCACTATCAAAGTGCCACCAGATCTGTTCCTTTAGCAAGTGATATTTCCCAAGGTTTAGAAGTTTAATCCCAAAACACTCAAAAACAGCCCAAAGTTCCAAGATGGACACATTGTGCGGTCTGAAATCCAAAGATCTCTTGTAACTGCATTGTTCATTATTTTCCTCACCAACATGTTTGATATCAATGTAAGGATTTGGAATTTCATATTCCATAACATCCAGGTCATCACAATCTATTCCAACAAGGTTTCCTTCCCATCCTTTATCAAAAGGCTCAAAAACCACTTTAAGTGGCAATATGTCAAACAGATAGTGAGCAAAAAATTTCTCCCCCTTACATTTTTCAGCAAACTCGTTGCCTTCTTCATCAAAGTTCCTCCACCCAAATGCAGAGTCACAAATATCATTACATACCAACCCATGAACCAATTCAATCTTCTAAATCCATCTAAAAAATTCATGCAGACCCATACCATTAACAATAGCGACAAACAACTCTCTCACATCAACTAAGCACCCCATTACTCTTCCATACCCAAAATTCATCCACTGGATCTACCGAAAAGCAAGCAAGACTCTGCCCGAATCACACCCAACTAACCAGGAAAAACTCAAGGAATTAGAAATTACTGCAACAGAAACATCAAATTGACTCACCTCTTTGATGCCACGCTTGTCTTTGAGAAATTGGATTGTGGTATGAAAAAAATCCAAGTGAGAGGGATAATTGTGGAATGAGCCCGAGACCAGAACCCATAGTTGCTATCCCCTTCCTTTTGGCACTAGAGTAAAGGTTTGACCCCATCACCGTGTGGTGCTCTAGCTTCCCACTCTCGACCTGCAGTGCAATGAGTCCACTGGAGCAACGCTTCTCACAAATGAGTCTTTCACTTCTTTTTCGAATACGACTCAATCTACCAGGATTTTCTTCTTTATCTCCGTTGCTCTCTTCCACAACCAATTTGTCTTTTGCAAATTCACTTTCTCTTGAAAGTGAATCTCCGAAGTTGTCATTCGAGTCCATAGAGAATTTCCATGGAGGTTGCTAAACCAGACGAGGTCCAACCTTCCCTTGTTGATGAGGTTCATCTTGGTGATATGGTTCCTGGCTCCATCCCCGATCGAAGGTTCCATCTTGGCAAATTTTAACATCAGACGAAACATGGAGAGGGAAACCTAAAGGTAAATGCAGAATTAATTTTGGATCTGTGTCTGCAAAGGTTTCAGATTCCAATGTTGGACTGCGTGGCTTTGATCCAGGAGTAGCAGATCCCTTCGAGAAGGGATTAACCTCTTCCTAATCAAATGGATTCGCAAGTCGAGGAGGGTGGAGCACCCCGTTGAAGGAACGACCCTGTGCTCGTGATTGCAGTTGGAGAATACCAACCAAATCTCCATTGGCTCCTTTGGCGACGATCTTTGTCAGCCTCACCTTGGGCAATGCCTGCTCCACTAAAGTTTTCTTTACTCTCTCGCTCTCCAGCACCACGAGATCTAAGCGGAGAAGAGTGATTTCTTTGGGTTTAATTTCAGTGGGTAATTCTATTATCTCTTCCAACTCTACTGTATTATTTTTCTCTTTTGCTGTATCGTCTAGGCTGTCCTCCACAGTCTCTGCTGCCTCTTCTTCTTCATCCTCCTGGTCGTGACATTGCACGAGAGATTCTTCCATCTTCTTCAAATTTGGTTCCATCCGATCGAGTATTTCACTCATATGCTCTAATTTTTCCAAAATTTTTTCCAGCAACAACAATTGTTGTTCATTTAATCGTACCACACCCATGAAGAATTGGTGGCTCTGATACCAATTGTAATGAACCTACTTGTGAATGTTGTTGTAATAAGGATATGATGGGAATGCAGAACTACGACTACTGTAATAAAAACAGAGTAATATAAGGAAATGATAAAATGGAGTGTGTTGCTGTAATGATGTTTATAAGATGTAAGAACAGAATGTTGGAAATGGAAATGAACTGAATTCTTGTATTGCTACGGGATCTTCGAGGGTCCTTAACCTCCAAAATAGTAAGTTCAGACAATAGCTTCTCAAAGATGGAAAATGTACTAACTCTCTTTCATCCTTATAGTAGTGGATGTCAGAGATTACAAAAGGAATCCTATAACTGCTTTTATTCTTTTTCAGCTAGAAGACAAATAAGTGTGTAACGGATCAGCATCACCATAATATTCTTTCATGATAAAACGGCAACTTATCACCATCTTCACAGCTTCTATTAAACGCAGCACTTCGCAACACTTGACTCATTCAGTACACGATGTCGTATTACTCAGGGTCATAACATATTAATGTGAGACAGTTGAATATTTTTGGTAATGAAAATTCTTAAAAACTAAGTAAACTCACAATTTTTTGGTATTTTATATAATAAGGTATTGGAAAAAGGGTCAAAGATAGATTGAGTCGGATGAAATTTCTTGTTTAAGGGTTGTGATAAGAGGACAAGTCTTGAGAGAGTTTCACTTTATTTGCCTCAAGCAAAAAGAATATGTGGTGTTGTGCTTAGTCGACTCTTCACACCCCCTTTCGGTGTTCATTCCCTTTGCCATTTTCGGGATTCTCATCAAAACTTCTCAAAAAACAAAAACTATAAGTAGTTGCAAAAACCCATTGAAACCCTAAAATTATGTGGAGAAGCCAATGAGGAGATCATATGAATATAGGTTATGCAATTTAGGTTTTGGGTGTGCAATATAAGAAGGTAAAGGAAATGGAGGTTGATCAATTTATGAAATAAAAGTCGATGATTTTTTCTTTTTTCAAAATGAAACAATATTTTATTATTTGTACTGATGTGGCAAGTATCATCAAGTTAATACATAAATTCTGTGAATAAAACGTTCATTTGTTTGGCATTACTTTATAATGTATATCTCATATATTTTATTTTGAGTACTGATAGAATCACCTCTGCTTCTTTTTTATCTGTAGAAAATTATCCGGTACCCCATACACAAGTAGTATCAAGATTACTTAAGATAAACTCTCTCTAGATTTACCTGATCGTACGTACGAGGGGTATGGTATCCTATGATAAATTGAAAATACTATATATATATACACGTATATATATGTAGTTGAGATTATTTAACAATTACCTTATTAAGTACCTTTGTGTTGTCTTACTTATAAGGGGTTTTTCTCCCCTCTCTCTTAGCGGGCCTGAGAAGGGCAATTGAGGAAACAAGAAGCGAAGACCCAACCCAGAACAAGTGGATTCTTCAGCTTGACCCATGGGTAGACTCCCATGAACGCAACCTACATGAGGGAGCATACTGTAGGGGGATGGTACTCAGACATGGAAACCCCTCTAATAATGTCCAGCCCTTGAGTACCTGTCCACGTAAGTGGATGGGAAGTAAGGGGGACTCTCAATCCTCTGACATGGAGACATTGACAAATCACCGAGGACTCTAGCGGGGTGAGGCAAATCGGGCCCTATTTGCCTGGGGAACCATGCCACATTTATACATGGCACCACTATCCAAGCTACACGCCACATTAATAATGCCGTCGCAGAGCTACGCTACATTAAAGGATTCTGACAAAAGGAACAATATGAATGACACAAATCCCATGGAGGCAGACACGATCTGTCCCCCATAGTCCCAGTATAAATAGCAACTCTCAGGTACGAGAAACACTCTCTAATCCTTAGATTCTCTCACTTATTTACAAACTTCCAAAAGACTTTATCGACTTTGTCATCGGAGACTCCCTGACCCCAATGCTGCCCTCTC
Organism: Pterocarya stenoptera; assembly: GCA_003123785.1. Lineage (NCBI taxonomy): Eukaryota > Viridiplantae > Streptophyta > Magnoliopsida > Fagales > Juglandaceae > Pterocarya > Pterocarya stenoptera. The sequence goes on from QEOT01000360.1 coordinate 121,787, forward strand.
CTAGCTACTTTCTACTTCGTTTTCGTAGGCCCAGTTTGGAAGATCTGAGCTGTTGAAATCTGGCCCAAAAACATACGAAACGCGACGTTAACACTACCGGTTAAAGCTTTCAATGCTGTCACTAACTTTTTATATATAATTAAAAGTTTATTAGCATCGTAATTCTAAAATATTCCTATTTGAGTAACTGTGGAACCAAGCGCAAAGCATATGGGGTAATGGGACTGAAATATTTCTAAGATTCTGTGTCAATTTACACCCTATAATGTTGGCAATACCTTTTTTTTTTTTTTTTTTTTTTTTTTTTTAAGAAGAGACGAGGTCACATGTCCAAGAATGACTTCGACCCATATTTTTAATAAAAACCTCACTTATGGCGGAGCAATACCTTAACAAAACCCAACCCTAAAGAATAACAAAATAATTCCCAAAACCTGAAGCAAAACCAAAAACTAGAGCACCAAATCCAAAAATATTAACAATTAACAACCAAACCTTCCTAACATAAAACGCCAGAGATAATTTCACGTCTGATGTACATAAAGCCAGGACAACAACTTGGGGAAATTATTAACGTCTTTTGATCCGAATAGCAGGGACTCCTAATCGGTCCATACGCACCAGCTCTCTCATTCGAGAATGACAACTTTCCTCACCTATAAAATCTAGGATGACTCCATGTGCTCCTTCTTTCGCCAAATAATCTGCTACCGTATTTGCTTCCCAAAAGATATGCCTAAAACGAGCATTTAACTCTAAGGCAATCTCTTTTATCTCTTCCCAAAAATCGCACAGGAACCAAAGTCGACAAAATCCAGATGCAAGCCATGTCATGATTACCATCGAGTCCAACTCTATTATGATATCTTGCAACCTTAAATTTCTACATAACGAAGACCATCAAGTAATGCTCTACATTTTGCCAAATTGTTTGAAGCAACTCCATAAGCATGTGCAAAACCTGCTATGACTCTCCCATTGGAGTCTCGGATTACCCCACCACCCCCTGCCTCACTTGGATTATTGTAGGCACCACCATCTACATTAAGCTTCATCCTACCTATAGGAGGCATACTCCGTTTAACAAAAGAAACACTTTTGTTATGAATTGGTACAACCTGCATCATTAATCTCTCCATCACCACCTTCTCATTTTTCCTCAAGTACTGGAATATTTTTAGTTTGCAGGAAGCATTATTGAGAAAGACCTTCACATTTCTAATAACATCTTCTACTTTAAAGGACTCACCCTCCATTCTAGCTGCACACCTGGACCTCCATAACGCCCAAGAGATAAAAATGGGAAGGGTTCCACATATCCATCCTACTTGAGTGTTTGAATTTGCTCTCAACCACTAAAACGAAACCATACCCTTCCAATTTCAAATCAAAGGTAATCTGATCTGGCAAATGTTTGCAAAAGACCTCCACACCCTTTGAGCATTAGTCCCCTCACATAAAATATGATTCATAGTCTCCACTTGAGGTACAATACAGCAATGGCATTTTGAGGCCACGGGGATACCCAGGCGTTGTGTAGCATCATCTGTTGGAACTGCTCCCTGTTTTGCTCTCCATAAGAAGAAAGACATTATCTTCGGTATCTCAGCTTGCCATAACCACTTCTTCCACTCACAAACTTGCCCGTGTTGCCTGAAAATTTCCCAAGCCAATTTCGTGGAGAAATTACCATCTAAAGAATGCTTCCAGATGAGCACATCTCTTCCCAGCCGTAGCTTAACGCCAGAATCTGCAATTCTCTACAACACTTCAGGTGTTACCAAATGCTGAATCTCTTCCATTTTTGGTCCCCTTTCATTTATCATGTCTGCAAGCAACAAATTACAATTGCCCACCACCGGCCACAAATTCATTAAAGGACCACAACCCACCCAATTCTCCATCCAGAAATTTATCCTCCCATTCCTAACAATCCATTGCAAATTCAGCATCACCTCAGGCAACAAAGCTCTAATTCCCTCCTAGAACCGAGATCCTCTCTTTTCCTGGATCACTTTAAAAATATGCTCCCCCCGTATATATTTTTGTCTGAAAAAATCCGCCCACATTGACTCTCCCTTCAGTAACTTCCAGCTGAATTTCATAAGCAAATAATCTTGCACCTCCATAAAATCTCTAATACCAAGACCTCCCTCTTCTACTAGCTTACAAATATTCTCCCAAGAAATCCATTTTCGTTTCCTCATCTCCAACAAAGATCCCCACAGAAAATCCGAAAAAATCTTTTTTAGATTAGAAAAAACAGCTTTCGGCACCTTCATGACTGATAACATGTGAATTGGCATGCTATTCAACACATGTTTAATAAGAATAATCCTTCCCCCAAAAGATAACATCTTACTCTTCCAACCCCCTAACTTCTTCTGAATTTTTTCTAGCATACAATCAAAAAGTCTGATTTTCATTCTTCCAACATAAAGTGGAATTCCCAGGTATAAACAAGGCCAAAACCCCTCTTCAAAACCAGATAGCGGCTTTAATCTATTCCGTCTATCCATTGAGATGTATGAAGAAAATAAAATTGTAGACTTACTCTGGCTAATAAGCTGTCCAGACATAGCTTCATATCTGTGCAACATAGACATAAGATTTCGGATAGCCACCTTTCTTCCGTTAGCAAAAATAAAAATATCATCTGCGTATAATAAATGAGAAATAAGAGTGCCTCCACTCGGGTGATAAGGTTTAATATGCCCCACCATAAATTGCTGATTTAGCATATGAGATAGAATCTCCTACGATAAAATAAAAAGGTAAGGTGATAAAGGATCTCCTTGCTGTAACCCATGCGATGCTTGAAAAAAACCCTTAGCACATCCATTTAACGTAACTGAGTAATGTGGAGAAACCCAATCTTCGTAACACTTCTATAAGGAACCTCCAATTCACACGGTCATAAGCCTTTGCCATATCAATCTTCATCATCACGTTACCCCCTCTCACTTTCCGATTAATTCCCTGAGACAATTCCTTAGCCAAAGCCATATTCTCAAAGATGCTTCGCCCAGGAATAAAAGCAGCTTGCTCTTTAGAGATAATTCTATCAAGAATAGGTGCCAATCTTACAACCATGATTTTAGTCATAATTTTATACACCACCAAGCAAAGGCTAATAGGCCTAAACTGACCAAACCCTACTGCTTCCTCCACCTTAGGTATCAAAACCAAATTTATTGCCCCAAAAAAAGTAGTAAATGGTTGTCCATCAAAAACATCCTTAGCCATTTGTACAAGATCATTTTTAACAAAATCCCAAGCAAGAACAAAAAAAGAAGCTGAATACCCATCCGATCCTAGGCTGCTGTCAGAAGGAATTGACCAGAGTGCATGTTTCACTTCCTCCACAGACGGGGTCGCACACAATAATTCATTTTCAGCCTCTGTTATAGATGGAACAAGCAGGTCCATTTCATGAGCATCTAGGACAACATTAGTTGAGGGGAAAAAACCTCTGGAAGAACACCACGGCCTCATCATTCACCTTGTCTGCAGAATCTAAAACGCGCCCATCATCAAGAAGCATCCTCTCAACTTTTTTATTCTTCTTCTTAACATTCATAGAAGCATGAAAAAAACTAGAGTTAGCATCTCCTTCTGTAATCCATTTAATTCTGGATTTTTGGCAAGCCAAAATGTCTTCCCTGTGAACCCATTGCATATGATCTTGCTTACAAAGTATTAATTCATTTTCAGACACAGCAGAATAATTACTAGAAACTTCCTCTTCCAGCCAAGTAATCCGGTCTTCAAGTCGTTTTATTTCTATCTCAATACGCCCAAAGACATCTTTATTCCATTTCATCAATACACCTGTTAATCTCTTTAATTTCTTCTTTATCCTCACCATAGCACATCCTTCAACATTTTCCTCCCAAATCCGCCGCACTAATGAAAGAAAATCAGCATGAGAACCCCACATTCGAAGAAAAAGAAAAGGCCGCGCACCCACCTCTCTATTCTTGAATAATTGAATCATCATTGGGGCATGGTCAGAAGATGTTCTCGGCAGGTAGCTAAAATTAGCAGCCCCGAAAGCATTAACAAACTGCATATCCACCAAAACTCTATCTAATCGAGCCCAAATTCGCCTACCTCCAAGTCTACCGTTACACCAAGATAACCGATTACCTTTGTATGGAAGATCCAAAAAGCACAATCATTAATACACCCATTGAAATCAGCCTTAGCCTGAGAAGCTTGTAGCAAACCCTCAACTTTTTCACTATCATTCCTAATAATGTTAAAATCCCTTCCAATTAGCCAAGGTAACCCATTAGGATCTTACAACCTGAGATAATCCCATAAATCTTGTTGACGATCCCGGAAGCAACTTGCATACACAATAGTTGTCAACACACGCCTATGACCATAAGAAAACCAACCCGTGATAGCTTGATCTGAACTTGAAAGCAATTCAAAGTTAAGCTCTTCTGCCCAAAAAAGCCAAATTTTCCACCCATATCCGCATTATTAACAAAAGATGATAAATGTAACCATCTTGCCCATTTACTACATTTATTCGCATTAAGAAAAGGTTCCAAAATAGCCACCACTAGAGGACATCTTTTATTCAAAATATGCCGAAGCCTATGTTTCGACGAAAGAATCCCCCTTATATTCCAGAGGAGAATAGACATAACAATTCAAATAAATTTTCTGGAACACGTACGACGTTCCAAGCCAACAACGGACTTCTCTTTTCTTATCCCCTTTGCCTTTTTCATTGGCACATTCATATCAGGGTCTGAATCAAAAGTTTTTGTAGCCAACTAATTCAACTCACCTTCTTGCTCCCAATCAGACGTCGACCTGCACAGTCCCTCCTTCTCGAAATTATCTTGCCCATGGCAAAAAAATTCTCGCCCTAGACCACCTAACTCGAACTCCAAGGCCTCATCAATCAACCTTAACGAGCTCCTAGGATCCGAATTAGCCATGTTTTGTAGTGACTCCTCCTCTGACCCTTCATCAACCATATCACACCATTTTCCAGAATGTACTTCAGGTATCTGGGATTGTAGTAACCCCTCTACCACGACATTATTCTTGGTCTGTATCTTTTGAATCTTACCAATTGCACTCGAACTTTTCACGTCTGAGATACTCTGCTCAGGATACAGCACCAAATCGGCATCACTATTAATATCCTCATAAGTATCATGCACCACTCCCTGCTAAGAAATAATTAACATTGTATTCTAACACCCCAATGCCGTCACTTGACAAGCCTTGTTAGACTCCAATATTTCCTTGCGTCTCGGCCTTGACGGTTCCCCACTCTCTAGCTGCACAATATGTTCATGTTCCAAGCCCTTGTTATGCTCAACCTTCTGCCATATTTGGTTAACCATTTTTGCGGTCCCAATTCCTACCAATTTACTAGTCTGCTATTTGACATGATCACCACTTCGACATTTAGATTCCATATGGCCTTGTTTTCTACAAGTTCTGCAAAAGGTAGGCAACGCCTCATAAAAAACTTCCTGTAACAAACTTGAATTCCCATGTGGAGGACCCAACCAAAAAGAATGCCTCAATGGAACAGAAAGATTTACCTCCACACATATTCGAGCTGCCTCTGGTCGAGAAGCACAAGCATTAGCATTATCCCGCTTCAAATATTTTCTGAAACCATCACCAATACTTCTCAATATGGATTCTTGGAAATAATTCGAGGGTAATCCCGGCAAAATCATCCACATCGGGACCCAAGGCGAATCCTCCTCCTCCACAAACTCCGAAGTCCAATGAAAGACTCAAAACGGTACACCAAGAACTTCAGAGTTTCCTCGCGCCATTACCAAAATAAAGTCTTCTTCCTTAGCCATTCGGACCAAAACATTACGTGGGTTTCTCAATTGGCCTATGACTAGATTTACTTTCATTCCCCATCGATTGGAAATAAAACCCCTTATGTGATCAAGCAATGGCCTTCGATGTAAAAATTTCAATACCACCGAATAACGAAACAGTTCCGCAGATTGCTGCACCTCCACTTTTGAGAACCCAAAGAACATTTATCCATCTTGGAACTTAGGATCACGGTATGGGATATTTACGTTTGGCAACATATGAGGATTTGATCCCAACACATCAGTAAAACGCCTCCCAGAGGAAATCGTAGAATCCTTCACAACCGCATTAGTCTCCAACAAACAAGTCGATACCATCCCATCTTGCCCAGAAACACCTAGCGGAGGCACAGTGTCGACACCTAGCGGAGGCACAGTGTCGACGCCGAGCACGATGCACCAGTACCCTACTATTGCTAAAAAATGAGAGAGAATAAAATCGCCTTAGCCATGTCTTGGCAATACATTGAATTGGTTGAGATTCCAATTGATATTTTCGATGAAGAACTGCTTAAACTTGTTGAAAAGTAATGCTACGGATACAATTCTTTTTACAACTCCTTATAAAATGGAGTAGCATTATTACGCATGATTTAAACTTCAAATTAGATGGAAAATCAAGATTAAAAAAAGTAAAAAAATCTTAAAATAGGATGTGAAGTAAATGTCCTGTTTACACCCTCCAATTAGACGTTGACACCTCAATATCTTGTACATGAATAAAATGTGGTCACCGACATAGAATTATTGAGAAAATTATAAATATATTTAAATTAAAAAAAAGAGGTTAAGACAATTGGGTGGTTTGGCCGCCCAGAGGGTGTGGCCAGCCACCCAATGGGTGTGGCTTGCTACTCCAGAGTAGGGCTATGCATTCGGATCCGGATTCGGATCTGGCTTTTTAAAACTGGGCAGATATCCGCCCGAATAAATCCGGCCAAAATCCAGGCTGGTATTGGATTTGAACCCGGATATCCAGATAACCATATTTTATACCTGGTTTTTAATTTTTTTTACTTTTTGATTTTTTATAAATTTTTGTAACACTTTTTTAAGGACTTTTTTATTTTATTTTTTTATATTGCTTTCATGTTTTTATTTTTATTTTTATTTTAATATATAATAAATATTTTTATAGGCATTTTAAAACAATTTTTTGTCCATTCAAATTTTTATAAAATAAAATAAATAATAATAGACATCAACACACAATACTACATATTACATTGTTTACATCACAATGCAAAATATGAATTTTACAAGAAACTCTTAGATTTACACTTCAACAAATGGGAGTTAAGCTTATTGACATTAGATAATCGAATTGGTTTCAGGAAGAAATCTCCTTTGCTCCTTGTTCCAAGCATCTGACAAAACGAGTCCTGCAAATTAAATAAAATCACATATGCATTTATACAAACGATAATTTAGTGATTAGGATTTAGGGGAGAATTTACAAGTAAAATTCATTTTTAGGATGAATAATTTTCTATTAAAACTCTTACATTCAAGAGAGGCAGCAAATCAACAATAAGGAAGGTCCTCTCTCAGAACAAGCAAAGCGTAAAATCATAAATCTCACGCAAACGTTTTCTAACCCCAATCTAAATGTTACTTAACTGAGCAAAATAATAGCATCCAATGGTTAAAAAAGAAACAATCTCGAAGCCATAACATTCAAACTCTCCTAGCAACCAAACACAAAGAACATGGAGAAATTTGCAAACAGAGCAAGTAAAAATGAGGGATTTTGAGTTTTATATATATATAAAAATTTGTTTCTCGTTCTAGGATACAAAATTTGCAAATAAACAATAAAAAATATTTTCAGTAGAAAAAAAAGTAAACACAGATATAAATCCAAACCCAAAGGAAGGAAAAAAAAAAGAAAAAAAAAACATAGATAAGCTAACGGAAACTTAGATCTATAAGCACAAGAACTCAGATCTACAAAGCCAGAAACTTAGATCTATAAGCACAGAAACTCAGATCTAAAAACATAGAAGTAGATCTAGCCAAAGTGGTCAACAACCAACGAGAGAGGAAAGTGATATACAAACCGAGAAAGCATCTAAACATTATTTTTCAAAAGCAAAAAAGTACACACAGTTTTACTAAATTTTTAGTTTTGCCAGCATGTAGATCTATAAACACGTTTTTGCTAGAAGATTTTACAAATAAAAAAATCAAAAAGGCAGATCTACAAACACAGAATTTCAAATCTACAAATACAAACTTAGAGAGAGAGAGAGAGAGGCAGCTACCGAGTAGAGAGAAGAAAGTGACGTTAACAGACGATGGCCACTGCTAGTCAACGACGGTGATGGATTTGATGAAGGATGCTTGGGTTTTGTTGGGGAGAGAGAGAGAGAGAGAGAGAGAGAGAGAGGAACTGGGGAAGTGAGAGTCTCAGACTCGGATGCTTGGGTTTCGATGGGAAGAGAGGGAGAGAGAGAGGGGGGAAGTGAGAGTGTCAGACTAACCATGCTTTTACCTTTTGTTTTGGGAAAGGGGAAAGTGGAAACGTACGGGTTGCATTCGCCCGGATCCTTTAAGTTTGCTTTATCCTTTTGTTTTGCTTTATTCTTTAAGTTTTAGCCGGTTACAAAGCTAGTTACGGATTACACCGGTTAAATACCGGATCCGTAACCGATCTGGGAGGATAACCGCCCAGATTTCCAGATTTTTAACCGGACCATAAAAAAATCCGGTCCGAATGCACACCCTGACTCCTGAGTGGCCAAAATCACTTCTTGCAAGGTGGCATCAAGGTGCTTGTACACATTCTAGACTTGTATGAATGATAGTTTTGGTCTCAAAATGTGACTATTCTATACATCCTCCCTTTAAAACAACTCTATTATGAACTATAAGTCTTTAAGATCTTGTCGTCAAAGCTTTTTGTTTGCATAAAACTTGCAATAGTGATAAATGTGTTAGAAACTATGATCTATCATACACAATGCCATGCAAAGGTGGGAAGATGACACCTATCTTGCTACCCAAGAGAAATAACTCTTAACTTTTTCAGAATCCTTAAACCCACCACTATCATCAAAGGAACAACCATCGATCTTAATTTTCAAAAGAATTAGTTTTGATTGAATCCTAGACTCTGAGTTTGATCTAATTCTCCTAAAACCATGACTCTCCATTCTTGCCTTCCATGTATTTGTTCTCTCATACGTTGGATAATCTATGCCACACTGCCATAGCTAAGCAGGCTTTTGACCTTTTTAGCAAGATGGTTCTTCTTAATCCCTAATCTCTCGGCACTATCTTGTAGTAGAAAATCATCTAATGAGTCAAACATGGGTGTAAAATAATACAATGACTCCATGAATCATGATATGAAGGTTTGTGGGTTCTAAATCCCTCTATTTTAGTCAATGTATAGAGTTTAGTGTATCGGTAACGTTCATATTGTTAACCAAACCTTATTAATAGAAGATGCAAACAAAGATCAAACAGTGGATGATAGAGAAAAAGCTTCAAGTTCAGATGAGAGTAACAATGGAGCTAAAGATTGTGATCATCAAGGAGATAAGAGTTACATAAGATTAGGATATGTTAGCTTTGGCGTTGTAGTATAATACCAATTGTAGAACTTGAGTAGAACTAAAACTGTACAATCTGTATATATATATATAGAGAGAGAGAGAGAGAGAGAGATCAATACAACATAGGTTGGTTAGGTTATATCAAACCTATTTTCTCATTTATTTTCATAGTACCAAGTGTCAGGCTCACATCCCATCTTGATCTATGGTATCCTCAGAGTCCAAACTCTTCACCCTTACGTTCACACGACCAAATATTGCTCAACTTATTTCAGTCAAGATGGACGGATGAAACTACTTGAACTAGATCTTCCAATCCAAGCCTGTCTTTCCCAATAATGACTTATTGGGTTCCGTAGATGGTATTGGACCATGTCCAATGCAGTTTTTGCTAGATGCTCAAGGGAAAGAGTATACTACTTTGAACTCTACTCATACTTTAGCACAAAAGGACCAATTTGTTCTAAGTTGTCTTTATGCTACTCTTGCAAAGTAGGTGTTGTCTACCACCTATGGTCTCAACACAGCACGCCAAGTTTGGATGTGTCTTGCAAACTGATATGCATCTCAGTCTCGCTCTCGTGTTAACAACCTCAAGCGGCATGCTACGAGCTCTAGTGATGGAATGTGTGACTAGCGGGTCGAGTGGGAAAGATGCCGGATCATGTTTGCGTGCATTTCCTATGTTGAAAAATTATAAGAGATAAACATGGATTTTTTAGGAGGAACCTGCCTCTACAAACAAAAGTTTGCAAATAATTCATTGATGGCCTTATTGATAACATTATTATATACTTATAGTAAACGTATTTCATACAAGGAAACATGTAAAATAAATGATAAAATAAATGCTAATTGATTGTCCAAAATAAGGCAAGTCTGCCTTTTTATTCTCTAGCCAAAAATACCCATAGTTGCCAACAACGTTCCTTCCAATTACATTCTTTCCAAGTTGGACGTTAGACTTCTGTATCACGGCAACTGCAGAGTCTTCAACTAGGAGGAAAGACCTACTCCGAGTATATTTGCATTGCTAAGTCTTGGTTAAACCAGCTTGTTGTAGTTAGTAAGCATGTTGATGCAAATGACTTGATCATTTACGTTATTAGTGGCCCAGGTGTTGTATATAACCCATTTATCACTACTCGTTCCTTTGCATTACTTGATCACTCAATGAGCTTTGATGGCTTTCAATCTAAAATGTTGTCCTTTGAGATATTGCTCAACAATCAAAATGAGATCATGGATGCTACTCAATCTGCATTTGCTATGGCAGTAAACAAATCCAACCAAAATGGTCCACAGAAGCCTAAGCCCTCCTACTCAAACAAGCACCAATCTTAACCTCCTTCCAACAATCCAAGACCCCAATATACAATATCACCATCCAATAATTCCCCCATATCACAATAAGCTCCCTTTTCCTCTACCCAACCTTTATGCCAAATTTGTGGCAAAAGCAACCACAAAGCCCTAGATTATTTCTATAGTATGGACCACATCTACCAAGGCTGGCACCTTCCTACTCACTTATCTACCATGGTTGCTCAATCCAACGCAGTATATGAAGATAACACATGTTATGTGGACAGTGGGGCAAATAAGCACATCACTAATAATGTACGTAATCTCTCTTTGCAAGAACCTTACATATATTGGCAATGACTCCATGGCAATTGGAAATGGCTCTGGCCTTTCCATCCACAACACAAGTTCTTTTCTCTTCCACACACCACACTCCAAGTTCCAAGTTTCTAATGTACTTTGTTGCTATATTGTAGTTACCAATAGTTTGTCCATTAACCAGTTTTTCCTTGATAAAAATTGTTATTTTTTTTAGTTTTTTCTAGAACTCACCACATCATTAAGGACAAAAAAACGAGGGCCACACTACAATAGGGTTTGATTAAAGGTAGCCTATACCTATCCAGGTAGGCAAAAATAAAGTCAATTAGTGTTGAGCACAAATCTATCTTCTTGGAGTAAAAAGCCTCTATCAATGGTTGGCATACAAGGCTGAGACATCCATTTGTTACTGACACTAAAAGAGTGGTTCAATCTTTCAAGCTTCTTGTAGTTGGTGTTGTCAGCCAAGAATTTGTTTGTTCTTCATGTCAATTAGGCATAAATAAACAACTCCTTTTCACTACATCTGATAGAGACTCTACATGTGTCTTAGAGCTCTTTCAAGATTTTCACTACTTTAGTTGAACACTTGTTCTAGTATAAAATTATGCAAATTGAAACTGACAATGGTGGGGAATATCTCTCCCATCAGTTCTCCTTATTTGTGGAAACTCGTGACATTTATCATCACTTGATTTGCCCTCACATCTCTTAGAAAAATAAAGTTTCTTTTTCCTGACAAGTAGCATTCATGTAAGTTAGAGAAGAACAAACTACAAATTTCTTAGAGTATCTGGAATATATTAAAAATTAATTGGGGGGGGGTCTTTACCAATATGGAAGACTAATAAGCAGGGAGGAATAGAAATGAGGGAAATGCTTCCATTGAAACTATTGGAGGTTACCCATTGCACAATGGAATGCTTGCATTGATTATGTTCTCGATGTATCTTCCTTATATTTCAACTTTCAAAAGACTACAATAAGATTATGATATTCTAGCTATTGGTTCAATAGTCCAATCTGAAGTTTTTCTGGATCCTCTACTGCTTGTATTGCCACTAGTGAATCTCTTGCAATTGTAAGCTTCTTGATTTGTTACTCTTTAGCTTCATTGATTCCTATGAACATAGTTGTGGCTTCTCCTTGATTAAGATTTTGGCTTTTGATGAAACTGGTTTTGACAAATATTGGAGAACTATCACATATCTACAAATTGTTGTTGCCGTGTTGCCTATGTTTCTAACAACCACATCAAAGGTTAATATGAAATGGCATATAGCAGTTACTCCCCAATTGTGAGACTCATTCAATTGTTTACTACCCCAGGCATAACAATGTTCTCTATAGATCACTAAAGTCCCAGACACAAAGTTTTCTATATTATGGCTGAAAGACTCATGGACAATTTTATTTCTTAGAAACCATATGCTATCCATAGCAAGGATGGCAAACAGTTGAAAATGATGTTCTTCACTATTTGGAATGCTAAGACATTTTGAAGGGGAGATAAAATGCATTCCAACCAATTGCTAATGTCAAATTCAGCAAATCAAGAGATATTTAAAGGCCAAGGGTGCCTCCACCAAATTTTCATGAAAGTACATTTTAGAAACAAATGATTTTGAGACTCATCCTCAATGTTATAGATAGGACAGTAAGATTGATCATCATTTAGAGGAAGAAATTTTTTCAACATCGATTTAGTTGGAATGATATTGTTGAGAATTTCTCAACAAAAAAGCTTTAATCTATCTTGCATCTCTATTTTCTAAAGTTTTTTCCAAAGATCAGATTGAATAGTAGAGGATTAATTATTGGAGCTCATGGTAATAGTTGCATAGGCAGACTTTACAAAGAATTTCCCTGATGAATGATGAACCTAGATAAGTTTGTCTTCCATGGTATAAAAGTTTGTTTGGGCTAGAGAGGTCTTTTTAATCTCTTTCACAGAGTCTTGATGAAAGAGAGTATCTAAAAGGAGGGTATTCCATTTTCTGGGTTCTTCCATGGTTAGTTCAGAGACAATTAAGGACATATTCTTTTGAGTAAAGGTAGACTTGGGTATGAGTTGGAATGAAAATTGAGTAGGGATCAGGGGTCTAGCCATACTCTTGTATTTGTGTCATTGTTAATCTAGAAACATACACTATTCTTGAGAAACTCTCTTTGTCTTAGTATCCCTTTCCAAAGCCAATAATCAAAAGACTTTGGAGATGTTCCAAAGAAAAAAGAGTTTCTCAAGTATTTATCCACAACTACTTGTTTCTGATTAGCATGACTTCCATTTATCATTTGCTAACCTATCTTGCACAGAAGAACTTTATTAAAATGAGAGGTTAATATAAGGCCAAGTCCACCTGTGGATTTAGGTTGACAAATAGACTTCCATGATTTGGGAGTGAAGTTGTGGAATTTTGCTGGAGAAAAACCTCACCAAAATTTCATGAAAGCAATATCAATGCTTTTGGATACTAATTTTGGAATCCATAGGGTGGACATTAAGTAGGAAGGTATGGAACAGGCTACTGATCTCATTAGAGTGGTTCTACATGCCTGAGATATAAGTTTAGCCTTTCACCCTGCTAGCTTCTGAAAGATTTTTTCCTGGACTTCTTCAAAATGAACTTTTTTTAAAAAAATTTCTTTCACATCTCTTTTTATTTAGGGCAAGTATTACCACTGAATTAGATGGATGATTTACTAGTATGAATTTTTTGATTAGACCAAGAAGAGTATTTTCCTAAATAGTCAAGAAATTTATGGGCATTTTGACTGGAAGTTTTGCCAAAAAGAATGAGATCATCTGCAAATAGAAGATGAGCAAGGGTGGAACCAGTCCTACTAATGTAGGCCTCGATTTTCCTTTCTTACTGTTAGTCTAGATAAGACTTCTGTACCAATGATGAAAATAAGGGGAATAATAGATCCGCTTGTCTTAGATCTCTAGAGGGATGAAAAAAAACCATAGGGATTCCTATTGATAACCACTAAATAGGAAACAGTAGAAATGCATTCTTTAATCCACGTGATCCAAGTACTATAAAAACCAAGACTTTCCAAAAATTTAATGATAAAAATCCACTCCATAAAATCAAAAACTTTTTCCATATCGATTTTGATAGCCATTAAACCTAGTTTACCTGTTTTTTTTCTTGAGATGATGGAAGACTTCTTGAGCAAGGATAGTATTTTCGTGAATTACTATGCCAAGTATAAAGTTGTTTGATGGAGAGAGATTATGTTTGGAAGAATGGACTTAAGCCTGTTTGCTAGAAGTTTTGCAATGATTTTATAGCAAACATTTGAGGGACTTATTGGTCGGAATTGATGAACATTATTGGGATTTTTAATCTTGGAAATTAAATAAATGTGAGTATGATTCAATTCCTTTAGGAGTTTCCCATGAATAAAAAAGTTTTTGATTGCTGCATTAAAATCATTCTTAATAATGTCCCAATAATGCTTATAAAATAAACCCGTGAACCCATTTGGATTGTATTTCCTCCTCTATAGGAATCTCACAAAGAATATTGTTTTCAAGTTTAATATTTTGATAGGAAACAAATCTTCCAAATCAGAGGACAACATGGGATTTGAAGATTGATATATCCATTTGAAGTGATCCAAAAAATTATTTTGAATGGAAGCTTGATTAGCTGTCTTGTGATTAGGACTGGTTTTCAAACTCTCTATGGGATATTTACGTCTGCTCATCGTGGTTGACATATAAAATAATTAGGTATTAAGATTAGTAGTTGTCAACCACTGTAATCTGGACTTTTGTCTCCAGAGAATTTCTTCTCTTCCGAGTTGCTCATTGAGATTTTATTTTAAGTCTGCTTCCACGGTCATGGATTGAGTGATGGGATGCTTGGATTGAATTTGAGATAGGGCTTGGGTAAGATTCTTTACAGAGGATTGCATGTAACCAAAGCAATTCTTGTTCCAAGAATTTAAAGCTTTTTTAAACCCTTTTTTTTAACTATTTTTGTGAAAATGAAACCTGGAGTTCCTAAAAAGGAGGTATTCCAAAATTTTTGAATGATAATCTTATTAGTTGGATCCTTGATCCAAAACTCTTCAAATTTGAAGGAGTTTGAATAATGTTTTCTCCCCATAGTATCCAAAAAAAAAAAAAAA
>QEOT01000360.1:137191-175715 GCA_003123785.1 Pterocarya stenoptera
AAAAAAAAAAAAAAAAAAAAAAAAAAAAAAAGACCTTCCCAGCTGGAGGGATATTTACAAACAGGGTTTTCGAAGGCTACGCTATTATTTGTTGAAATGGTGTTTTCGTTTGGGTTAGGCCTTATTACAAGGCATGTCTTTTCTGCTAGGCTTACTAAGAACGAGATGGAGTGATTTTTTGGTACATTTTCTGTTGGGCTTGGAATGTGATCGAATTGGGCTATGATTTTCTTGTACAAGTTAATCTCAGATGTGTTTTGAGGAGGCTGAGCCTGAGGATGTGGCTCTGCCTGAGGAGTAGGAACATTAGCTATTTTTGTATTTGAAGTTAATTGTTCGCTTATACTTATTGTATTTTATTTCATGTTGATTTGTAAACAAAAATCGTATTATGTTGACATGTGGATTTTCAGTACTATTGTATTGTTTTAAATCTTGGTACTTAGTTATTGGACTTAACCATTCCGCTACATATTGTTTATTGTATACGTGTTGTATTACACACACTCAGCACATGTCGATGGGATGTGTGACCGTGTTGTCATCATCCCGGTGCCTCGATTTCTGTGCGTGCCCGTACATGGAAATTGGTGGGCGCCACAGGTGGCATCAGAGTAGTTTGGCTCTGGGTAAAACCACATGTCCCTTAGGTGAAGTAGCAGAATTTTTTTTAAGCTTGATTTGAAGTAGTTTTGAAATTATTTCATTTTTGTATGATGTGTTGTTTTATTTGTTTTAATTGTTTTATGTTACATTATTTATTTTAAATTGTTTTATTATATTATTTTACATTCTAATCGGAACTAAAGTGAGGTTAAGGATTATGCTTTGACAGAAAAATGGTAAGGCCAAGGAGACAAGATAAGGAACCTATGGGGGAATCGTCTCACGGCGAGATTGATAATGCCATTGCCAGAGCTTTGACTAGGTTGGTAGATCTTTTTCATCAAAATATCAGACCGCTGCCAGTTGACCAAAATTTGGTTGTGCAAGTTTTGTATGCTAGTTATCTGTTGCAAGGAGAAGCAGCAAATTGGTGGAGAGCGAAGTGAAATCTCCTGGAGAGAGTTTGGATCTTTAGCCACTGTTTCTTGGCAGCGTTTTAAAAAGGAGTTTGATGATATATTTTTTCTTCTTGCTGTGAGAAGGCAGAAAGCTCGGGAATTTAATAATCTGGTTCAGGGAAATATTACTGTGGACCAATACTCTCGTGCTTTCTTGGAGCTTGGGCGTTTTGCACCCCATCTTATTGCCACTAAGGAGTTACAGATGGAGCGGTTTCAAGAGGGTCTGCGTCTTGAGATATGCAGATTTGTGATTTGTCAGCGAATTTCCTCTCTTCATGAGTTAATTGACTTAGCCACTATGGTTGAGCGAGAAAATAATTTTGCTGTAGGCTCCCCTCCGGGCCAAAAGAGGAGGAGTTTTGCTGGAGAATGTAGCAGTTCTGGCTCTCCTCAGAAATTTGTATAGAGGACTGGAGCCCGATCACAGGTAGCCCCTGGTGTACGTATGGGAGGTCGAGCTCCAGTTTGTCCTAGGTGTATAGAGGTCATGATGGCAAATGTCATCCGAGTGGGATCAGGTGTTATAGATGTGGCCAGCTGGGACATTTATATCGCGAGTGCCCTAACCAAGCTTGAAGAAATCGAGGGGGCCAACGTGGTGGAGGAGCTAATCAGAGGCAAATGGTTCCAACCCGAGTTTATGCAATGACCATCGGAGACGTTGACTATGAGGCGCCAGCTACTCAGGATGCTGGGGTGATTACAAATATGAGTTTAATTTAATTTTTGGATTTGGTGTTTGGTGTAAATTATTTGCTTGAATTTTTGGGTGTATGTGTGCTTCAGGTAGAGTTCGCCTCTATGATTTTTATGCTTGTGCGTTATTTGACTCTGGGGCGTCTCAGTCATTTGTATCAGCCACCTTTGTGTGGCTGTGTAACTAGTCGCGGAGCCCTTATTCCAATATTTGGTTGTGGCTCTTCCTAATGGGGAGATGGTGTGTTGCTCCAAAATCGCGTTGGGTTGTCCTTTGGATTTTGGTGGAAGGATGCTTGATGCTGATTTAATTATTTTTAAGTTGCTGGGATTTGATGTTATTCTTGGTATGGACTGGTTGTATCGGTATTCTGTAAGTATTAATTACAGAAATCGGATGATTAGCTTTCAACTTCCAGATGGGGATTACTTTGAGTATGTGGTAAGTAAACTAAGGGTGAAGCCAACGGTTATATCGGCAATTCAAACGAAGAAAGATATAGCTTGTGGGGCAGATACTTTTATAGTCCAAGTGGTTTTTACGACATCTGGAAATAAGACTTTGATGGATATTTTCATTGTTGAAGAATTTTCAGATGTCTTTGTAGATGATTTGTCTGGGTTGCCTCCAGTTCGTGAGATGGAGTTTGTTATTGATTTGGAACAGAGCAGCCCCGGTGCACAAGGCTCCATACTATATGACACCAGCTGAGTTGAAAGAGTTGAAAATTCAGTTACAAGAATTGGTTGACAAGGGGTTTATTCAGCCGAGCACTTCGCCATGGGGAGCACCAGTTTTATTTGTCAAAAAGAAAGATGGTACTCTCTGAATGTGCATTGATTAGAGAGAACTCAACAAGGTGACCATAAAAAATAAATATCCTCTTCCGAGGATTGATAATTTATTTGCTCAGCTTCAAGGAGCAGCAATATTTTCTAAGATTGATTTGAGGTCAGGATATTATCAATTAAGGATAAGAGATAAAAATGTACCCAAGACGACCTTTAGATCAAGATATGGGCATTATGAATTTAAGGTTATGCCTTTTGGGCTAGCTAATGCCCCAGCAGCCTTCATGGATCTAATGAATCAGGTATTTCAGTCCTATTTGGATTCTTTTGTAGTGGTCTTTATTGATGATATTCTGATTTATTCCCGAGATTTGGAGGAACATGCTTATCACCTTCGTTTGGTGCTTAGAAAATTAAGGGAACATCAGTTGTATGCGAAATTAAGTAAATGTGAATTTTGGTTGGAAGAAGTTAAGTTTCTTGGACATGTGATTTCCCGAGATGGAGCGGCTATTGATCCAAGCAAGGTGGAAGGTGTTTTGTCTTGGCCATGTCCTTCAACAGTGCGTGAAATTCACAGTTTTTTGGGACTTGTCGGATATTATTGAAAATTTGTAGAAGGATTTTCTTGATTTTCCAGACCTCTCACTGCGTTGACCAGGAAGAATGTTGAATTTAATTGGTCAGATAAGTGTGAGAGAAGTTTTCAAGAACTGAAGAGAAGATTTACAACGGCACAAGTATTGGCTCTTCCGGAGTCAAATAAGTCATTTGTGGTTTTCAGCGATGCATCCAAGTTTGGGTTAGGGTGTGTTCTTATGCAGGAAGGATGAGTTGTTGCTTATGCATCTCGTTAGCTGAAAGATCATGAAAAGAATTATCCTACTCATGACTTGGAGTTGGCGGCAATAGTATTTGCTCTCAAGATCTGGCGACATTACTATATGGTGTGGTGTGTAAAGTTTACACCGATCATAAAAGTTTGAAGCATTTATTTTCGGAGAAGAATCTCAACATGAGGCAGAGGCGATGGCTAGAGCTGATTAGTGACTTCCAGTGTGAGATCAAGTATCATTCGGGGAAAGCAAATCTAGTCGCTGATGAGTTGAGCCAGAAATCAAAATTTTTTGTTGAAGCAAAATCTTCAGGTGTGGACTCTCTCCTTTGTGGGATGAGAAGACTTATTATTAAGAGTTCGTAGCAAGAAGAATTATTATCCTCTGTAATGGATGTCCGAGTTGATAATTTTGAGGAATTAAAGACTCTTCAAAGAAAAGACCCAAAGTTGCTGGATATCAGGAAGAAAGTTAGGAAGTCTAAAGGACCTTCACATTATAGTTTGGATAAAGATAGCATTCTTCGGTTTCGGGATCATAAGTTATTCCTCGAGATTCAGAATTTAAGGAGCGAATATTGGCTGCAGCTCATGCGGCTCCTTATTCAATTCATCCTGGCGACACGAAGATGTATCAAGATTTGAAGAAAGATTTTTGGTGGGAAGGGATGAAGACTGATATTGCCCTGTTCATTGAGAAGTGTGACACATGCCGTCAAATGAAAGCCAAACATTAAAGACCCGCCGGTAAACTTCAACCCTTCCTATTCCTGAATGGAAGTGTGATGATATTACTATGGATTTTGTTGTGGGTTTACCAAGGACTTCAAGAGGAAAGAATTCAATTTGGGTGATTGTGGACAGGTTGACCAAAAGTGCTCATTTTTTGCCTATAAATAATATCGACTCTTTGGGTAAATTAGCGCTGTTGTATGTCAAGGAGATCGCATTTTTGGAAGAGTTTGCAGGCAGAGTTAGGCACTAATTTGAAGTTTAGTACTGCTTATCACCCTCAAACTGATGGTTAATCTGAGCGTACTATTCAAATCTTGGAGGATATGTTGAGAGCCCGTGTCATGGAATTTTAGGGAAGTTGGAAAAATCATCTGCCGCTTATAGAGTTCTCTTATAATAATAACTTCCATGCCTCCATTTAGATAGCTCCGTATGAAGCGTTGTATGGGAGGAAGTGCAGATCGCCCTTGTGTTGGGATGAAGTCGGTGAGGGGAAATTAATTGGGCCTAAATTAATCCAAGAAATGCAAGAGCAAGTCCGACTTATAAGAGCTAAAATGGCAGCAGCGCAGAGCCGACAGAAAAGTTATGCAGATTCAAGGAGAAGAGGCTTGTCTTTTGAGGAAGGTAATTGGGTTTATCTCAAAGTCTCTCCTATGAAAGGCTTTAAGCGCTTTGGTAAGAGAGGAAAGTTTAGCCCAAGGTATGTTGGACCTTTTCAGATTTTGGAGAAGGTTGGGACTGTTGCTTACAGAATTGCCTTGCAAGAGTATTTTGGAGAAGTTCATGATATGTTCCATGTGTCCTCATTGAAGAAAAGTTTTGGTCAGCAAGAGCCTCATTTTTTCGACCCAGAACGCATTCAACTTCAGCCTGACCTTACTTATGAGGTTGCCCCGTTGTAGATTGTAAATTGGAAGGAACAAAAGTTGAAATCTAAGTCGATACCTTTGGTGAAGGTAGCTTGGGGTGATCCATTGGCTCAAGATTTCTCTTGGGAAAGAGAAGCGGACATGATGGAGCAATACCCGTATTTGTTTAGATCAATGGCGGTATGTTTCTTAAGCCTACTTTTTGTCATATCTCATGCCTATCTTTAGCATTGATATTTGACCCTACAATTTCGAGGACGAAATTTATTTTAAGGGGGGAGGTTGTAACACCTAGATTTTTACGTGCTTTTTATTGAAATATTTGATTTTGAGCCTTTTAAGTTAATTTAACATGTTTACGCGAGATTATTTTATAATTTTTAAATCGGGAATTATTTTAATATGCTTTCATAATTTTAATTAATGTTCTGCAATTAAATTGCTTTTTATTTTAAAAGAATGTTATTATTGAAGTTTAATATTTTACTTTAACTAGTTTTGAGTTATATTGATTTATTTAATTTACTGTTTTAAAAACAGTTATTTTGAGGATCAGTTGTGACCCAAAAGTTGTGATGATTGGACCTCATTTCTTTTTTCCATCTTTTTTTTTTCCTCTTTTCTTTTCCTCTTCTTTTTCTTTTCTTTCTCTTTCTTCCTCCTTATTTCTCCTTCCCGCGCACGGCCTCTCTCTCTCTCTCTCTCTCTCTCTCTCTCTCTCTCTCTCCCTGTGCGTTCGGCCACCTCCTTCCAGCCACCACCGTGCGCCGCCGTGCCCGGCCCAAAAGCCTCCCCAGCCGCCGATGACCCAACCCCTCCAATCTCAGCCCCTACCTCGCCAGCATTAGCCTCCACAAGTAGCTCAAAGCCGCGGCACCTCTTGTGCTTGCCCGCCGCTGTCGCACCACCATTGGCCATCATTTCTTCACCACTTTTTCACCGGCCTCTTGCCGTCCTAACTCACCCAATTTCAGCTCCGATCCGTCGCCGGAACCACCTCCACGAGCTCAACTTCGTTTCGGCCTTTTTGGCCTTCCACCGCCATTTCGGCCGCCATCCCCGGCCAACCGTTGCTTCCACTAGCTTCACCACCTTCCATAGGCCCTACCCTACCATTCCCTAACTTTCATTTGACCCCGTTTGAATTTGGATTTTCTATGTATTTCGGCCACAGTGTTTTACACCTCTGTGATCTTCCTAAAATTATTTTATAGCCCTGTAAGTATTTCTCCAAAAGACTTTTTAAAATTTAAGTATATTTTTGCACTAACCTGTTTTATAAACTGTGATTTGGTTATCTGGTTTTACTGATAATTGTTGGTTATTAGTAATTGGTCGATTTCATGGCATTGTGTACACATGCGTGGGTGTGTGTTTTGAAAACTGTGTTTAATGTGATAAGGCTTTTCGGGTGCGTGTGTATTACCCCCAAGCTAAGATGGGATATTATCTCGGTAGAGCTCCATTGGGCACTCGGGAGTGGAATATACTGAGTGTCGTCCCTTAGGGCTGTTGCCCGAGACTTGGATCGGATGGTAGCGCTCTCGATCCGACTCCGTGGCCTCTCATGCTGGGGGGTCAAAGGATGCTTGGCTATGTACGCGGTAGGCGTGGAACTGGGCATTACTCGTTGTGCATCACTCGCGCAATCGTTACCCGTAGAGTGATGAAGGAAGCCAGAGTATGTGGATGGTCCCTAGGGGAGGTCATGGTGCATACGGTTAAAATTGAAATTAATGGATTTATTCCTGGATTTTAGTTTTGTGCCAAATGGTGATTTTTGGCGTGCGTGTAAAAATTATGATTTTTGAGAAATGGTGTTTTTCTCAAGTTTTGCTCTTTGGTCATCATGTGCATGCATAGCGTTAGTTGTTTTAATATATTTATGTCTTGGAGCATTTTAGGTTTTACTTACTTGCGGTACCATTTTTTGGTACTGTAGATTTTTATGCAGGTTTTGAGGAGGCTGAGCTCGAGGATGCGGCTACGCCTGAGGAGTCGGGATATTGGCTATTTTTGTATTTGAAGTTAATTGTTCACTTATGCTTATTGTATTTTATTTTATGTTGATTTGTAAACAAAAATCGTATTATGTTGACATGTGGATTTTCAGTACTATTATCTTGTTTTAAATCCTGGTACTTAGTTATTGGACTTAACCATTCCGCTGCGTATTGTTTATTGTACACATGTTGTATTACACACACTCAGTACATGTCGATGGGGTGCGTGACCGTGTTGTCATCACCCGACACCTCGATTTCCATGTGTGTCCATACATGGAAGTTGGGGGGCGCCACAGGTAGACACTTCCATTGAACCAAGCTCTCTTCTTCAAATTTATTTCCCTGTTTGACCCAACGAGTATCTAATATTTGTTGAGGTTCTAGTATAATTATGCCTTCGCGGGTCACTGGTGGCAGTTCCGTAGAAGGCACCACCAGATCTCCCACGAATTTTTTGAGCAGTGAAATGTGGAAGACTGGGTGAATTCAAGCTCCTTCCAACAGCTGAAGCTTGTAAGCAACCGCTTCAATTTTCTACACGACTAGATATGGCCCGTAAAATCGACTAGCAAGGTTCTGGTGGACACGTTTGAAATCGATTGCTGCCGGTAGGGATGCAACTTGAGAAACACCATATCTACTTCAAAAGTCACCTTCCGCCTCCATTGATCCGCTATCTACTTCATACAATTAATGGAAGTCTCCTAATTCGCCTTTAGTTGATGCAGCAACTCATCTTTGGACACAAGACTCTGGTCCACCTCATGCACCGAAGAATTACCACTATGGTAATTGGGAAGGAGTGGAGGCAAACGACCATACAATGCTTGGAATGGAGTCATTCTAGTAGATGCATGGTACGTCATATTATACCATAGTTCAGCCTAGGGAATGTAGGTGCTCCACTTGCGCAGCCATTGATGAACAAAGCATCGAAGATATTCTTTGACACATCGATTGACCACTTGCGTCTATCCTTCAGCTTGCAGATGATAGGTGGAGTTGAGTTTTAATTGAGAACCTGACATTTGAAAGAATTCTTTCCAAAATCGACACTCTTCAACCACAAATTTTTCAACCACGCTTTTAGCAGTAAATAGATGGGATAAAGTTAAGAAATGTGCAAATTTACTTAACCTGTCAATGACTACTAAGATTGTATCATTGTCGTGGGATGTCGGCAAACCTTCAACAAAGTCGAGAGTAATATCATCCCAAACTTGGCATGGAATGGGCAAAGGTTGTAGGAATCCAGCAGGGGGAAGTGTCTCGGACTTCATTTGTTGGCATACCTCACAGTGCTTGACGTACTCTTGGATGGCTTGGTGCATTTTAGGCCAATAAAATTGCTTAGCTAGCCGTTTGAATGTCCGTAAGACGCTTAACTGCCCTCCAATTTTGATGTTGTGTGCCTCATGCAATAGCGTAGTGCATAGTGTCCCACATGAAGGAATAACCACCATTCCTTTAAATAACCAAAGTCCTTGGCACTGTGAATATGGTCCTTCGGGTTGAGCCTTGGCCACCCGATGTACAAACTGAATATTCATAAGCCTCTTTAATCTCGTCCCACAAGGTTACAGCGGCTACTTGTAGATGATGAAGTACTAGGTTGTTTGGCTTGCGTGAGAGGGCGTCTGCAGTTGAGTTCTCGCGGCCTGGACAGTAAGTAATTTCATAGTCGTAGCCCATTAATTTGGCTACCCACTTTTGCTGCTCCAGCGTCACCACACTTGATCTAGAAAATACTTCAAGTTGCACTAGTCGGTTTCGATGAAGAATTTCCTCCCAGTAAATAAGGTCACCAAAAGTGTATGGCCTCTACAATTGCAAGCATTTCCTTGGCGTAAGTTGACCACGATTTTTTTGTAACTCCAAGTGCACGACTCATATAGGCAATGGGTTTGCCTTGTTGAGTAAGAATTGTGCCAATCCCGTCTCCTGAGGCATTGGTTTTAATGGTGAAAAAATCCTTGAAATTAGGCATAGCCAAAGTGGGAGTGGTGGTCATTGCTTGCTTAAAGCCGAGAAGGCTGTTTTGGCCTCTTCATGCCATCCGAACTTCCCTTTCTTGAGTAGCTTGGTGAGGGGTCGAGCGATGATGCCATAATTTTGAACGAACTTCCTGTAGTATTCTGTCAAGCCTAAAAAACCACGTAATTCAAAAATATTAGTAGGTCGGGGCCAGTGAGCATGGCTGCAATTTTTTGGTCATCAACCTTCACTCTTTGAGACGTGATGATATGCCCCAGGTACGCCAATTCTTGCTGGCCGAAAACACACTTGCTTACCTTAGCAAAAAATTTATGCTGCCTTAAAATCTCCAAAGTTTGTGCAACATACATCACATGCTTATCCCAAGTAGAACTATATATGAGAATATCGTCAAAGAAAACCAAAATGAACTTTCGAAGGTGAGGTTGAAATATAGAGTTCATGATGACCTAGAATGTAAAGGGTGCATTACAAAGGCCAAAAGGCATTACGATGTATTCGTAATGGACATTATGAGTATGAAAAGCAGTCTTAAGGATTTACTCTTACTTGGTGATATTCGGCTCAATAAGTGTAGCTGTGAAAGGGGCTGTCGACTTAATAAAGGTCACCACTCCTCATTCGACTTCCCTTCACGCCCAATGTCAGCAGTTGTAAATAGCTAGGTCTAACCTACCCCAAGCCTCACTGGCTTTCATGAATACTTTTTGGCTTCTTTGGGTAACCATTGTCGTCTTGTCCTCTCAATGCCCTTGTTAGCGGCACATCATCAAGAATGGATTCAATCAACGGATTTCCCTTGCCTCCTGGATCCATTCGACGAGTGGAAGACATTGAGAAGGGCTTCACATCCCTTGCAAGGCTTTGAGGTTTGAAACTTGGTTGCACTCCTCCGATTGACAGATTCCTGGAAGAAAAGAATGCCTTGAGGCGGAGGATTCTTTCTTGAAATGGAAGCTCTGTCCCCCTCACATTATATTTTGAATTTGAGCTTTGTAAAATGTGAGGCGCCATATAGTTCATTCAGCATGTCATCCATTGTTGGAATGGGGAAACGATCCTTGATGGTGGCGTTATCAAGTGCGCGGTAGTCCGTGAAAAATCGCCAACTACCATTTTTTTTTTTACGAGTAGTATCGGCGATGAAAACGGACTAGTACTAGCATGAATATGCCTTGAATCCAGCATCTCTTGAACCTGTTGTTCGATTTCTTCTTTCTAGAAATGAGCATATCTGTAGGGGCAAACATTAATTGGTTCGGTGCCCTCTTTAAGTGTAATACAGTGATCTACCTCGCGCACTGGTGGTACACGCGAGGGGTCCTGGAACACGTCCTTGTACTCCTGTATTACCCGCTGCATGTCTTAATGTTTAACATCATAAACTACACCCTGTACGATGTCCTCCATGGTTGAAGGAAAACATACCGCAAACAACATATGGCCCTGTCGGCAATCCTTTGAGATTTCTTTTAACGTAGCCTCTTGAATAGCTTGCTCACCCAGACCTTGCAACCTTCGGGCTTGATTATTCCATATGAAGTCCTTGGTTAATTGCTTCCAATTACAAACCACGGAACCCAACATTTCCAACCATTGGATGCCCAGCACTAGATCAAGACCTGATAAGGGTAGAGAGAAGAGGGTGAGGCAAAACTCAGTGCCTTGTAAATTCACCAATACCTTATCAAATCGCCCTTGACATTTTAGCCATTCGCCATTAGCAACTCAAACAATGAACGGTTCCGTTGGTACTACTGGTAAACGCAGCGTGCTTGCCAAGCAATCACTGATGAAGTTGTGCGTGGATCCACTATCGATCAACACCATCACTTCGTGAGAGCCCATAGTTGTTGTTATACGCATTGTTCTTGGGGAATTCCATCCCCTCAATGTGTGTAGCGTAATTTCAGGCTCTAGTTCCGATTCTTGCACCTCTCCCATATCTCCCCCTTGGTCAAATTCCACCATTTGTTGATCAATGACTTCCTCACATACCATATTACTAGCACCTGCATAGCCTTCCAAGAGTAACAGCTGAGGTTTTTGGCATCTATGCCCAGCTATAAATCGTTCATTATAGTTAAAACAGAGGCCTTGCACTCTTCTCCTCTACATCTCCTCCCATCATAAACGCTTGACTGGAGCAGCTGGGGTAGCTGGAGCTACACGAGTGGGTTGTGGAAGAGCTAGAGGAGCTCTTGTAAGTGGTGGTCGCATGAACCACTGCTGTCGAGCAAGCTACTCATCTCTCATCAATGCTAAATTAATGGCCTCCTTGAGGGATTGCGGTTTAAACATCCGAATCCCATCAAAAATCTCAGCCTTCAAGCCACCCATGAACTTCCCCATCTACGCCTTCTATGTCCATCCAAGCACCTTGTTGGCCAGCTTCTCAAACTCACGTTGATAGTCTCTCAACGTTCCTAGCTGCCTGATCCTTGAGAGAGCTTCATCAAAGTCTTCGCAACCTGATGGTCCGAAGCGAGCCTATAATTCCTCCTCGAATTTTTTCCATGAAATCACGTGTCCTTCTTCCTGTAACGTCCTACGAAGCCACTGCCACCACTGGTTGGCTTCCCCTTCAAGGTGGTAAGTAGCCATGGAAATCTTTTAGTTTTCTACAGTTCCCTGGTATTCAAAGAATTGTTCCACCCGATTGAGCCACTTCGTTGGATCGTCTCCAGAGAAGCGTGAAGTTCTAGCTTGGCTGATTTTGACGAGACGATATGCTGACCTCCATCTAGGTTTTCTCGATGGTGATTGCCATGGTTTGAGGTCTCCGGATTAGAGAGCAACACATTCGAAAGTCGATTGAGAGCTTCCTCCAAATGGTGGAGTTTGTCATTCATACCAAACTCCATTCGCTGGAGTCCTTCCTGAACTGCACTGAGTCTAGACTCCAAGGGCTCAATACACTCCTTGTTAGTTCCCATAAATAGCCGGTTCTGATGCCAATGATAGGTCCCAAACTCAGAGAGTATAAATGCTAATATAATTTTTTTTCTCTTCGAGTGAGAAACATACTACAATTTGAATGCAAATACTTGATTGTCCATCAATGAAAGCATTGGCTGCTTAAATAAGCAAACTTGCGTACACATTGCCGAAATAAAAGAGTCCTATCAGTAGTAACAGAAAGCATAAACACACGTACTAAAAATAGAGCATGCGAATACATGTAAAAACAGAGCATATCTAATGGAAATAAATGTGACGTAAATCTCTCAACAATCCATTCCACTTCTGCACGTTAAGCCACGACCCAGTCCACTCCTACGTTCATTCTTCACGTGCCTAATGCCCTCGTCCGCTGTCTACATCACATGCATGCCGCATGCAACAGTCCTTCACGTCCCAACTCATCCCAAATATTTGGGATTTGGTTTACGGCCCTCTCAGAATGGCGTGGCCTAACATTAATCAAGACTCACTGCAACGAATTGCCGATTAAGGACATGTTTTGGTACAATTGACTTGATTCTCCAATGTTGATTGAGCTCACCTCATTTTGATCGATTGTTGTGGCTATTATGAGCAATCAATAGATGAGATGGAGGTCATTTCCAATCTTCAACTAGGGTTCTTTTCTTGTGGTTGTCTAGTCTTAGCATTTGTTCCCTCATTTGGAGAAGCCTGAATATCTTCCCTTCTTCACATCCTCTGTATGGATCCGCTGGGAATAATCCTCTTCCTTGTCTTTGTAGCAATCGCAAGGCTAAGATTCAAAAGTTCCTCCTCGATCAATATATTCCATTATTTCCATGCATGCATGCATGAGAGAGAGAGAGAGAGAACTTGTGATTTTCTAGATTTGGGAGATAGGTGACAAGTTGGTCATGTTTGACTATTTATTGGAGGAAGTGAGATGGGAATATTTGAAAGATATTCCATAATTTAGCCACAAGGGAATAGAACCAAATAAAGACGAGCAAGGTTGGATCTTCTTGTTTATGTAATGGTTCCTTCAATAAGATGCAGAACAAAGATAATCCTCCCAAGTGTCTTTCCAAATTGGATGGTCCGATTTTGAAAAGACATAGATACATCTTGTGGGTTCTACAATATTTAATGTCGCATGAATAAAATTTTCGTGTAATGTGGACTCCAAATTAGAATTTAATGTCGTGTCTATATCTAGCTAGATAAGCCCCACATAAGCATTTAATATTCTGTCTATCTCTTTTTCTGCATTAGACCATTCAATTCAGTCAAACAATTCAAGAGGATCTCAATTGTAAGATGGATGATTTGATACTTCAAAATCATTTCTTAGGTCAAGAACCTAAGTGATTTCTTCATTATCACACCTAGCTGCTTTTGAGATGATCTAAGAAAAAGGTCCTTAATTTGGTAGTTCTTAAGGCTTATAAGATGCCATCCACATTCGACAAGAAATGGCAAGAAAAGGGGTGAGTCAACCTACCCTCTTTAGCAGAATTGGCCTCATTTTCATTTCTCTTTTCTTCTCAACCTTGTCTCCGTACTTACCGACTGTGTTTTCAAAGGGTACTGTTGATATTTTTAACATAGAGACAAAAGTCTATTGAATGAGGACAATATTTCAAAGGGTACTAATTTCTTTTGAACTCTCTTTCGGCCTCTCTTTCAACTCATCTAATTATTATAATTTTTCTAAATTTCAATACAACATAAAATAAACAATTCAACTTTTTTAAATCTCAAAACAAAAATAATATTAAAAAAATATATTCTAACAATATTTTATTCAACTTTTTAACTTTAATCTCAACTCATTTCATCTCAACTGCGAAAACAAACGAGGTTGGCAAGCTGCCAAACGTTGAGATTCCAGTCTTACTAGGTCAATATAGGAGCATTAATCGAGCTTCAAACCTCACATAAAATATGTGGAGCTATGGGAACTTGGAAAAATCACAGTGCCTTAAGAAGTCAATATGTAAACACATCACTTACCATGTAATTCATTACAGTTAAAAAAAAAAAAAATAGGGGTCAAGAGACAACAGTTTAGTTTCAATGTGCTGTCCATTGAAAGTCTTGGCTGCTGGAACGAATAAAGAAACATTCAAGTATAAACAAAAGGAAAAAGAAAAGAAACAGAACCATGAAATTTCAATTATTAAAATGCCTCTGTACATAACTAAATATAGAGCTAATACCTTCCCATCTCTACAACAATCAAATTGCCAACTCATTATCACCCTAAATTTTCACATCCAAAAAAAGTGATGACTTATATCACTCATGATCTAATTACCAACTCACATGAGATTTCCCTTGCCACAAACTACAGAGCACCCTACATGGAAAATGTAGCAGATGTACCAAGTTCAAACACAATGTCTCCTTTGAGAAGCATGTTGAAACGCCATATATAATTATAGACTTCGCATTGTATCAACTCGGTCAATGACATCCAAGGCTTTGACTCGGTCGATATTGAAGTCAATTACAGGAAGAGAAAATGGCCTCCTAATGGGAAATAGGTCCTTCTTATTTCCACTTGGGGAGTGGCTGATACTCTTACTCAGCCTATGGTGCTTGCTTAACCTGGTCTTTGCAGTATCAAATTCCTGACTCTTGCTTATTCCAGGAGTCAATTTCCGCTTACTCACATCCCGAAGCATTTCTTGGTCTTCAACCGTCAACATGGGGGATTGAGAATAGGGTGTGTATGTTGATAACTCCGTGGTTTTCTGGCTGGGTGAGCGAATGGGGGATTTGCCAGGAGACCTGAATCCACCATTGCCAGCCCTAACTTGGCAGATCAAATGGTGAAGCCACATTACTAGTTCGAGAATATAAGTTTCGGTTTTCTCCTTACCTGCATGATGTAACGTTTCGATCTTAAGCAAGTCAGTCTGGCCAGCAGGTTTTCTGTTCACCTCAGACCTAAAAGTAAAAGGGAAGGCTTAGTGAAATATGACAAAAGATAAATGAAGGGAAAGCAAGTGCATTAAGAACTCACCCTGTATTTGCCCATTCTCCAACCCACCCAAAGCCATGATGAGCTCTAAGTGGACCAAAATGCCAAAAAACAAAAAAAAAAAAAAAAACCATTCGGTTAATTATTTGGAAAAAAGGTAAAAGATAACAATTAGAAAGACAACATGGTGAAATATTAAAAATTAGCAAAAATAGCATCTTATCGCCCATTAAGAAATAAAACAACTGCTATAGTACCCCCATGCTCATGCGTGGGGCACATATTTCCCACTGCAAGAAAGGGAATTGCACAAATGATAGAATGGGGGTATCAGATGCACTCATAGACCAAAGCATTTACTGTAGGGGCAAGCAGAATTACTTTGTTGTGTTGGTAGCAATAGGAACAAGCCACTGTAGAGTTTTCTCCATCTCAGCTTTAATTTGTGGGATGGTTAGCTGCAAGAACACCATTTGAAGAAAGTTAGGGATAAGAAGATATAAATTAAAAGTCAGGAGTTTTGTCTGAAATAAATTTTTCCCTCAAAGACAAATCAATAGTGTCTACAGCCGCATCTGCACACACATAAAGAACACAAAATACTGCAATGACTCAGATTATTCTCCTTTGTAACAAGTGTATAAAATACATACCTCTTCCTTAACCTGAAATGACAGTAATTTTGAACGCAAAGATGCCTTTATACTAGGCGGCAGACCCTGATATAAAGCATCCCTTGTATTTGGAGGTACAGAACTTGACCGAGACACCTGATTATAACAAAATGTTAAAAAAGGAAACCCCCCTTATTGAAAGTAAGAAAGAAAATATAACTTAACTTAAAGCATCATTGCACATTTGTTTAGTCTAAACATAGCCTCCAGATTGCTGAGAGCTTATTGTGCTATTGATACAACTTTTCTGCTTATAATCTGGATAATTTCTTTATGAGCAAACTTTACACTGACAGTTAGAATCATCAAAATAACAAAAGGTTGGTAAAATAATAAAATAGGATGCCCATATCTCATTTGTTTATTACAGCTGTGACATATGTTTGTCCGGTATGTACAGCACATAATTTTCCTTCAAACATAAAACTAGTCTTCCATATGCGCTTCTCATGAACAATGTGTCCTACAACTACCTAAGAGTACCCAAAAATTTGATACATTCTATAATACTCGAGTACCTCAGACTTATTGCAAGTCCAACAAATTCATAAAAAAGAAATCTCATGAGTAAACTCAAGCAGGCCATCAATGTCCAGGCAGGTTTTGGCAAGCCCAAAACTGCTCAAAAGTGGGTGCAACATGCATTTTGGGTACCAAAGACCCAAAGCACCAATTTGGGTTGCTTCAGTTAGATTCTTAACTATAACAGTTCAATTTTGGGTCCAAAAGTTTTAGAACCACAGCCAGAAAATGTCAGGTTAAGGGAGTGATTTAACAAGACAAATCCGTTGATAAAAATTAAAAAAAAAAAAAACAAAAAACAAAAAAACAAAAAAACAAAAACAAAAACAAAAACAAAAAGACAAATCCGAATTGAAAAATTTTTATCAATTAGTTCCGACATCACATTTTGATAATACACGATACCTTATGGAATAAAAAGTCCAAAACACAAGCAATTGGTTTGAAAATACTTTTTACGTTTTTTTTTATAAACTAGTTGAGTTGCATTACCGATCCGGATGCATATTGACATACAATAATTTAAGTTGTAGATATTGAACAACCTGTGTTTAGGATATAAACAAGCTGAAATTCCTCTAAAACTCCAACACCATTATAGACTTGCCAACATATGCTGACTTTAGTCAATCTTGCCTAAAACCATCATCACTAGTCGGATCTTGCCCAAAAAGCTCAGGGAAGTGCTCTAATTCCACCACAAAAATCAAGGCCAGATCTCATTGGGAAACACACTGGGCGGGTTAGATTTTGACAAAATAAAGACCAATGCTGGTCAGACCTTGCCGCAAAACAACAAGGGCATTTAAGACAACAAACACCAATGGCAATCACAATGGTCATCAATATGCAGTCAAAAAACAACTCAACCAGAATTGAATAAGAAACCACTTGAAACAACCAAGAAACTGTATGAACCAGCTGAAACTCAACAAAATCACCCAAAAAGCCACTAGAACTGGCCAAACTAAGGAAAATCAGCTGAAAAGTAATCGAAACTGGCCAAAAAAATACAGTTCAGCCGAAAAACTGACTGAACCAGCTGAGCTCTACATCCGGCCAAATATTCTACTAAACTGACTGATAGTCATTCAAAATTTCCAAAACCAACTAAACCAGATGGAAAATGTGAAAATGCTCAAATTTGGACTCCAGTTGACCCATTATTTTTAGGTCCATGTTGAACCATGGAGGTAGGCTGGGATTGACCCAATAGTTATAGGCAGGAAAGAAATGGCCCAAGAATCATGAAATGTAGGAAAGACCGGCAACCAAAAAACCCAACATAAGATCAGCATATAAACCATGACTGATGCCTAAATAACCTAAGTCAAGCCCAAGACTGATGAAATAACAAACCTGACTGTAGACAATCATGATAAAGAATAGAGAGCACCCGAAACCAACCATAGGCCATCATTCAATCAACAGCGGATTTGCCGACAATTTCTGCCAATGGAGAACTTATCAACCACCACAGATGATACCAGCAAACCCAGCGAGACCACACTTTCTTGGCATCAACATGAGCAATGGCCTCAAATCAACATCAAGAGGTCTTACAACACAACTGTGCATGCTGACAAGAACCTCACAGCCAACCAGCACCACAGACATGCCTGGCAATGCTCATAAACATTGGCAACCACCATGCTGATGAAAACAAATACCTCATGACCAAGAGGTGGTCAATAACACAAGTATTCTATTTCAAAGCACTAAGACATTAAAACCCACCGGAGACCGCAGCTAACCACCATGGAACCTTAAAAAACAACGCCAAGGACTGCCATGATGACTCTATGTAACACCCTATTCCCCATATAGAATATGAATAATCTACAGAGTGGATTCCAGGCTTCTTGGATACGTAGCAGACAGCTAGTAAGTTATAAAGGTAGTCATGGGTGCTAAATCCCACATTAAAGCCATGTTTGGGAAGTGAGATGAGATGAGTTGAGAACATCTCATCTCATCTCAATACTTCTCATAATTTCTTTCCCACACATCACTCAATTACAAAACACTTTTCAATTTCAAATCTTCAACTTTTTCATCTAATCATTACCTAATCATTACAACTTTTCCAAACTTCCAAACAAAACACAAAAAAAAAAACACAACTTTTTCAAATTTCAAAACAAAAATAATTTAAAAAAATTATATTCAAACAATTTTTTAACTTTAAACCCAATAAAACATCTTAGCCCAAACCATTTCACTATTATTCACAAACTATTTCACTACTATTCACAGAATTCTCATCTCATTACCTAAACATGCCCTAACTATTTATTAGGTGAATTGGGCTTATAAGTGATTCCAGGGAAGCTTTATATTGACTAAACTTTTTGTAGTTATAACAAATGTGGCTAGAGCTTTCCCTAGACCGTTACACATGGAATCAAAGCAAGGTTTGTAACCCATGTGATATTGGAGTATTGCACATACCCCTGATGAGGACGTCAAAAAATTAAGAGGGTGTTATCAAAACACCCCTATTCCTCATTGAGAATGCGTATAATCCACATAGAGTGGCTAGGTTATAAAGGTAGCAATGGTGGCTTAGCCCACATTAGCTACTTACTAGGTGAAACTCGGTTTTATAAGTAATTCTAGAAAGTTTAACAAGAATCTAACCAACACAAAACCGCCAAAAGAAAAACATTCATTTTTTTTTTCTCTTACACCAAATACTCTAACAGGAACCATAAACTAGTTTATTTAGAGATTTATCATGGCATTGCCCCCGGGACTAAGGTTAGGTCTGGATAGTGAGTTGAGATCAGATGAGTTGAGATGAAAGTTGAAAGTTGAAAGTTGAATAAAATATTTTTAGAATATTATTTTTTAATATTATTATTATTTTGAGATTTGAAAAAGTTAAATTGTTTATTATATTTTGTGTAGGAATTTGTGAAAGTTGAAAGCTTCACCGCCAAAACAAAAGGGGTACTAAAACAAAGACAAGAAAAAAATAACTGTAAACCAGGGAGAATGAACAGAATTTCAAACCCTACAATCCTGCTATAAGGCTGCTTTTCCCGGCCCCCAGATTGCTCATGATTTGGATGCTTCAGTGACGGGTGTTTCGGACTACTCAA
The DNA here is from genome assembly GCA_003123785.1 of Pterocarya stenoptera. NCBI lineage: Eukaryota > Viridiplantae > Streptophyta > Magnoliopsida > Fagales > Juglandaceae > Pterocarya > Pterocarya stenoptera. The sequence goes on from QEOT01000360.1 coordinate 156,401, forward strand.
GTGGTTCCCCTCAATGGAATGTACATTTTACTTGTGCAGCAAATGATTGGGAAATGGGTGCAATTTCTGATCTGTTTAGTTTGTTGTATGATACAAGTATTGGCTGGGCTGAGACAGGCAAAATGGTTTGGATTCATATCGGAAATAAGAAGTTCACATTTTGCTCTACAAGGCAGTGTCTGGTCAGAATGTGGTACATTCTTTTTCTTGGAAGTGTATATGGAGTAGTAAGGTGCCTTCAAAGGCTGCTTTCTTTGGTTGGACTGCTTCCCTTGGGAAAATTGTGACCTAGGACAATCTTAGAAAGTGTGGATTAATTGTTACGGATTGGTGCTAAATGGGTAAAAAATGTGGTGAATTGATGAATCTTTTGTTGCTTCATTGTGAGATGGCAAGAGTATTATGGTATGAGGTCTTCAATAGGATTGGAGTGGCATGGGTGATTGCCTAGAAGGGTGGTAGATCTTTTCACCTATTGGAGAGTTCTTAGGGGTAACTCTCAAATTGCTGCTGTTTGGAACACGGTCCCTTTATGTCTTACATGGTGTATTTGGTTTGAGAGGAATGACTGGTGTTTTGGAGATAAGGGATGCTCAGTGGCCAAACTTAGATGTTTCTCTTTTAACACCTTATTTCTTTGGGCTTCAGCCAATGTATTCAATGAAATTAGTGTTCATGATTTCCTTGTTTCTTTTTCTAGTTCCTAACTTGTAACTAGGCTTGCACCTTTGTATACTTCCTGTGTATTTTGGCTATGCCTATTTACTTGTCTCAATAAAAAATTTCTTACTCATAATAATAAAAAAAAAAAAATATGAAAATGTAAGAGAAATGGGGGTGAATTTCTTTAGTGCCTTCATTTCATTCTTCCATATATCAAGGGACATAAAAGGACAAACTACGATAGACACCTCACAATTAACTAATACCTTCTAGAATAGGAATAGGCATCTAGGGACCCTTTTTCTCTAACACATAGAAAGTCATATAGAGAAAATGTCCTACTTTCTATCTATTCTTCCACAAAATCATGCTTCAAAATAACTTCTTTTTTTCTTTTTATCGTTAAACAAAACTTTATTGATCATAAGAATAGGCAAGAGCCCAAGTACATGGGCTTCAAAATAACTCAAAAAAGCAAAAAGGTACTTCAAACATATTGGATAATACTGGATTATTACACTTGGGATATGTTTCATAGATGCATTGGGTATTTTGCAGGTCATTTCAAACCGACCAGGTTGGAAGAACACCTCTACTCTTACAGTTATCATGTAAACAGAACAAACAATCGGAAAGATGAAGGCGTGTCAAGACTGGATTAATCATAAACTTACAATGGTATCTATGTGAGCAATAATACTTGCATAATGCAATGCAAGACCAGCAGACCCCAGTTTTTTATGATTGCTATGAGAACCTTTTATTGGCTTGTCATCATCTGCAAGGTCGAAGAGGTCGAAGCATGAGAATTTCACTAAATTAACATAAGCCTAAGAATAGCCTGTCCATAAACTTCTACATCTAGTGTTGTTTAAAGAGGCCACTTCAAGAGATAAATGACGTGAATAAAAAGCATCCTTATAGAAGAAAATAAGCGAACGATGTTAGTCAATAACTTTTACTAAGCTTAAAAAAAATAGAGAGAGACAGTTTTATCCTCTCAGATAGATTTGTAATCCAATGCAGAAGAAATTGGGGCTTTCCCACAAGGTTCATAAATGAATAGATGTTGTTCTATATTTCCAGGGAAGCTTCAATATTTCCAGTGACTTAGTTTGCTTGCTTTCTATGAAGCACAAACTCCATTTGAATGGGCACCACGGGTTCATATCACCATTACCCTAGCAACTAATCTGTTCCCCAATCAATATGATGCATCTTTCCAATTCTTTAAGGTAAACTTGGATGTTGTCTTTAATAATCTCGGTTGAATACAAATACACCTTGGAAGTTTGCAAGTAAAAAGCAGGAACTAGAAATGCCCAGAGTCTAGCATTCCCATTTGTAAGGAGAAAATACAAGGATGAGCAAGACAAGCCTTGATATGGACATAATATCATTAATGTTTTCTCAATGCATACCAGCACTACCAAAGGCATCATGAATCTCCAAATGCAGGGAATGGACAATGTCTACAAGCTTCTCCATCACCTGCAAAAGAAGAGAAAAGAATGGTCTTTTTGTAAAGGAATAACAACAATTCGAAACAATTCGAGGATAAGATGCAAAGAGGTTCATTGTGCAAGTATCTATTAAGAACCATGGAATTATAATACTGCACACTGTGCATATGGCCGCCAAACACACAATGGTGATAGTGTGAGAAAACAAATTTATTAGAGTAATGCTATATACAATCGTGGAGTGTGCCAGCATTGTGCAGTCGTTTTGAAAAAGAGTAGGATTCACTATTAAAAAATTAATTTTTTTTCATGTGGGTTCCGTATTTATTTATTTTTTCCAAAGTGATTGCACGACGCTTGCACACTCACGACTGCAACTATCATTTCTCTATTTATTAATAATATCCAGGAACCCAAAATTCTCATGTCGCACATTATCTCCTTATGCACCTAGAAAGAGCTACATAAAGCAGCACTAACATTACCTCTTCCAAGATCTTCGACCAGAGTGACTTTTTCTTCAAACCTTTTACATGCTTCTTTTGACTCTTTAACTCTCCCCTTAAAATTGCAACGCTGTCCCCTACTTTTCAAAAATAGAGAAATAAGCCAATATAAGTCAACACTAGGAAACAAAGTCACTAATAAATAACCGTAATTGTAACAACAACGGGGAAAACAAGACTTTCCATTTGTTTCTTCATTTTTTTACTTTTATAAAAGTAATCCTCCATAATCTATCAGGATTTAATACAGAAGATCACTACTTTGAAACTAGGGCTGAATATTTCAATAAAAAAGAGCCCATAGGCTAACCCAGGCGAGAGAAAGCTTTGAAGATGAAAAATTAAAATGTGTCTTTTATGTGTAATTGAATATTTAAATAATATACGCAAGCAGCTCTGCCCAAGGGCACAAGAATTAGACACAAGAATGTCCCGCCCATTAAAAATAAAGAAAACTCAGCCCATTAAAATCTATAGAAGCTGCCCATAGAAACAGAGTAATAAAGATAATTTAAGCTTCCCCAGTGTCTGCTTGTGGTCCTCAAAATTCCTATCATTCATTTCCCTCTAAATACACCACACTAGACAGATAGGGACCATATTCCATACCACTGCAATTTGTGGGTTACCATATTAAATGTTACTGTTGGACTAGCCACACAAAATGCATCATGCCTATGCCACACATTACAAAGATGCAAACACATAACAAACTTTTTCTTTTGATAAGTATGCCAACATATGTGTCCTCTCCGTACATTATTTTTTTCTTAGTTTGTTACATAGTTTCCATTCCTTCTAGGAGACATGTGTCCTCTCCATACATTTTCTCTCCAGACATTTTAACTAATGGTGATTTTTTCAGTGACTCTTGTCGGAATCAGGTTCCTCAGTTGCTTATCATTTACCTATTTGTTTTAGTCTACAAGGATAGGTTTCTTAAAACACTTACCAATAGAAACAAAGGTGTTTGTTTTATCATTGGAGGGGGGAAAATGCATTTGTATTATTGAAAGGAGTAGGAAGGTTACAAAGGAGATGGTGCTAAGTTGTGCCAGTGCACACTGGTTTGCAAACACATTGGAAGAATGTTCATTATCGGAAAGCAAGAAAGATTTATGTAAGACATATCGAGATGGTGACAAGGCTATTTTTGCTCATCAGCATTCTAATGCTTTCGGGCGTTATCTAGAGCTAGCAGAATACGGCAGTAGTGTGTGTCGAGGAGTTTTAGTGATCCTAGAGGGAATGGAAGGAAGGGGGTGGCAATGACTCTCTATGGAGATAAGCATGCTCTGTCCATCATCCGATAGACAAGCCACAAACATTGCAAGTAGATCCACTACTTTCATAGGCATCACCCATCCATCCCAATTCTACTGAAGACAAAAATTAAGGGCACTATAGCTAGAGGAGGGAGACAAGTGCACGAAGTTCTTCCATCGAGTGGCTAATTCACATAGGAGGAACAATGCAATTGAGGCGTTGGTGGCAAACGGTGCAGTTTCCCCGGATCAGCTAGTCATCAAGAACCACATTCTATAGTACTATGAGCTAGGGCTGTACAAGAACCCGGAAAATCGACTGGGACCGGCCACCGGAGCTCAGAACCGGCTGAAAATGGTAGGGAACCGGTCAGCCAGCTGTGGTAATTTAACAAAACCGACGCCGGCCGGTTTGGTACCCTTTTGAACAAGGAAAAAACTGTTGAACCGGCCAACGTCATATGCTTATATTTTTTTTCATATATACAGTTGCGTCGTTTTGCTTCTGTAGTTTTACAAAGGGTTTAAACAACCCGTGCTCCAGCCTCCTTCTTTGCTTCTCCTTCTCGAGCCCTCATTTTCAGACTTTTTCAATTTTCATCCTCTCCACTCTCCAGGGGCAGTGGCGTAGTCTCCACTTCCCTCCAGCAAACGGCGCAACCCCGGTGTTTATAATCCCACTCCAATTCTGTCCCCCTCACGGAGTCCACCGCGTGTTAAAATAAACCCCCCCAGAGTCCGCCACATGCTGGTGCTTTTTTTTTTAGGTATGATTTTCAGTTTTTGTAACTTTATCATCATATCAATTTATGTCCCATATGTTTTTAATTGTTTATTGTGTATGGACAGGGATTGAAAAACTTTGGATCAAATTTTTGCACTGTGAAATTAAATCCGAGACCTAATTCGGAATTCCCACTTTGAGCCGATAAACAAACAGTGAACCGGCCGGCAACCGATCCGGCCAGTTTTACCCCCTTACACGGTCGGTTTCAGCCGATTTTCTCCCCAAAAAGAGGTGGTTGGTTGGTTTCAGTTTTTGCAGAAAACCGAACCCAGGGAGTTGGTTTTCACCCCTATTATGAGCACCTCCTCTCTAAGCAGTACACTTGGAGACCAAAAGTGGATGGATTAACTTTTGAATCCTTAGCCCAACAGGGTTCAGGGTGGCTTGAGAGGCCATTTGAAGAAGATGAAGTGTGCAAAGTGACCCATAGCATGGCTAGTGACAAGCCCTAACAGTTTTACCATTGGTTTCTTCTAAGTTTGTTGGGAAGTGATCAAGGATGATCTCATGAGGGTGTTTCAAGAGTTTTATGCTAATGAAAGGTTTGAAAAAAAGTCTCAATGATACATTTTTAGTTCTCATTCCTAAAAAGAGAGGGTCCTTGGATGTTAGATATTACCACCTATTAGCCTTGTGAATAGGGTGTACAAGATCATTTCTAAAGTTTTGGCAAATAGATTAAGTACGATGATGGAGAAGTTAATTTCAAAGCCTCAAAATGCATTCGTCAAAGGTAGACAAATTCTTGACTCAGCATTAATTACAAATCAAGTCTTGGATGGACAACTCAAATCTAAAGAACCTAGATTACTTTGCAAACTAGACATGGAGAAAGCTTACAATCATGTCAACTAGAACTTATTGCTTTATCTACTTGCAAAAAGTGGTTTTGGGGTGAAAAGGTGTTTTTGGGTAGCATATCGCATTTCTACGATCTGCTTTTCTATCTTGGTGAATGGTGTGCCGGTGGGTTTTTTTGCCAACTCCCATGGTTTGAGATAGGGGGATCCGCCTTCTCCATTACTTTTCATTTTCGTCATGGAAGTTCTTAGTAAGATGATTTCAGACCTTATGGAAGGTGGCTTTCTCTATGGCTTCTTGGTGGGGAAAGGTGATTATGGCTCTCTTGATTCTCATATGCTTTTTGCCGATGATACTCTCATATTTTGCAGAGCAAATCATGGGCTCATTCAATATTTGAGGGCTCTCCTCCTTTGTTTTGAAGCTGTCTCCGGTTTGAGAGTGAATCCTTCAAAGTCTAAATTGGTGCCAATGGGGGTTGTCCCCAATGTGGTGAATCTAGCTCACCACCTAGGAAGTATGGTATCTTCTCTACCTATGAAGTATCTTGGCCCACCATTGGGTGCTTCCTTCACATTAGAGGTGATTTGGAACACCGTGATTGAAAATGTGGAACGTAGATTGGCTTCTTGGAAGAGGTTATACTTGTCAAAGGAGGTAGGCTTACTGTAATCAAAAGTACCATTTCTAACCTACCAACCTATTTTCTGTCCTTGTTCCCGCTTAAACAAAGGTAGCCAATCGTATTGAGAAGCTATAATGGAATTTCTTGTGGAGTGGGATGGGGGACGAGTTCAAATTCCATCTAGTGAACTGGTCCATTGTTTGCACACCAATGTTTGGGGGGGATTGAGGATCCGTAATTTGATGAAGTTCAATCAAGCTCTTTTGGGTAAATGGTTGTGGCGGCACCAACAATAAAGGGGAGCCCTATGGAAGTCAGTTATAGATTCAAAGTTTGGGGAGTCTTGGGGAGGATAGTGCTCGAATGAGGTATGTGGATCATATGGGGTGAGTTTGCGGAAACACATAAAAAAAAGATGGGAGACTTTCGTAAGCCATGCATGTATTGAGGTTGGTGATGGTTCTTGAGTCAAATTTTGGCACGACAAATGGTGCAGTGAACAAAGTCTCAAAGAAACATTCCCTGACATATTTTAGCTTGTACAAGTGAAGGATGCTTCAATAGCTGAAATAGCTGACCTCTAGGTCTTTTCTCGTGGTTCCACTGAATGGAATGTAGATCTCATTAGGGTATCACAAGATTGGGAGTTGGAGGTTATCAATGAACTCTTTGCCTGCATATTCCGCCAGGGTGATTGAGGGCACCATAAATAAGATCAGTTGGAGCCCCTCCAAGAAAGGTAGATTCACAGTTAGATCATTTTACGAAGTTCTAACTAGTCAGGGCATGACCACTTTTCCATGGAGGAATATATGGAAGACGAAAGCTCCTTCGAAAGCAACTTTTTTTGTTTGGACAGCCTCCCTAGACAAGATTCTTACTACAAACAATTTGAGGCAAACATCGTGTAATGTTGTTGGACTATTGTTGCATGTGTAAAAAGAATGGAAAATCAGTACATGACATTGTGGGGTGGCCAGGACCATGTGGGATGATTTTTTTGTTGGAATAGAATTATCATGGGCCATGCTTCGTAGGCTGGTAGATTTTCTAGCAAGCTAGAGAGGACTTCAAGGCAATTCACAAGTGGTAGCAATATGGAAGATTGCCCCTATAATGTATGTGTTGTTGCATTTTGTGGGAGAGAAATGATAGAGGCTTCAATGATCACGAGATGACAAATGGATAAGCTTAAAGTTCTCTTCTTTAAAACCTTGTTCTTATGGGCAAGGGTCATTGATTTTAACGGACTAAATGTCCATGATGTTCTACTTTCGGTTGTAAACCCTAGTTGGATACTTCTTATGTATACATCCTGTGTACTTGGGCTATGCCTCCTTTTCTTATGAATAAAAATTCTTGATTACCTATACAAATATAATGTAAATTACTCGCCACTAACATGTTTTCAAATATCAATAAATCAAAATAAGATGTCTATCTTTATTTTTTGGTTCATAACTTTACACATGCACCTAATTTTTAGAGAGAAAACTATTATAAAACTCGGCAATGAAAGATTACCAGGCTAGATATAGCCAAGCATTGGGAATGACCATGACCCATTCCAGAGTTGGGGAATCATCAGTACTAGACATTTAAACATCCTGGTCCTATGTACAACCGTCTATGTTGTAATAAGCACATCCATCATGTATGAACAATTAACAAAACTAGAAATCCAAGTCATGTTACCTTTTTGGGCAGCATTGGAGTTATCCTCTTCTTGAAGCTTCCGCTGATAATCCAGCTCAAATCTGTCCAAGGCATGCAACTCATGATATAATTCCTGAAACCAATAGAGAGGGGTTTGTCTTCCATTCAGTCAAGTTTCAAGGTATAACATCAATACGGATGGGCCTTTCAACTCAAATAGTCAATGTGTAATTTGTTACTTATGTCCATCTGAAATGTGAAAATATGGGGAAAAATGCATAGAAGATCACAAAGTTACATGATTTCCTTGTATCGATTTCTAGTTCCAACTAGTGTTTCTCTTGTATATGACCTTTGTACGTGGGCTACGCCTATGTTTATCATCAATAAATTATCATTTACCTATCAATAAATATATAAATATTTCCAACCGAAGAAAATGAAAGAGGGAAAACAATAGTCCTACTCTTTCCTTTTTAATTCGAACTGTGAGACAAAGGTCCAATATGACTATATTATTAATCTACATTACTGCAACTTAAAAAGTGTAGTGGTCTCTTTTCAACAGTAATGTGGAAATACTCACAGCTGTATACTGAACCAAAGTCATCAATTGCTCCATCTCAGCCTCTACTTCACCCTTCAATTGCTTCTGGGGGGTAACTTCGGAACCCAACCTAAAATATCATAAAGATAAAAAGGCAGAGCATGAAAACCTCAGTTGAGAGGTTTAAAGAACACATCAAACGTGTAATACACAAGATCCATATCATTTACTTTTCAAAATAGCGATCCAAGTGGTGCCATTGTGGATCTTTGCAACGATTTCCAAAACGTACCACTTCACCAGAGAAAACTTTCAATTCTTCTCTGCCAGAATTGCAATATAAAATGATTAAGTAACAATTATAAGAGAATCAGCCAGCAAAATAAAGGCAATAGCAAAATGTAATAAAAGCAATATAACTCGCTATGCCTATAAACCTCTTGTCAAATGCAGCAATTCTCAGGAGTTCATCCATATCTCTCGAAATTAAATTTTGCACCCCTTCTGATGGAAGTACCACGTCTTTCAAATGCTTGATGTTCTCCTTTGAAAGGGATTGCATTAGATTGGCGCCCTTAACAATTGTATTTGCAACTTCAAAAGCCAGAATTGAGATTTTATTCCCTTTTGTTGCCATCCCAGAGGTAAAACCACTACTGAGGTTCAAATTTGTCATACTACTACCAAGCGTGTCCAAAACTTCTACTGCCTTCCCAAGCCCAGCAGTACCAGCTCTGCCCAGAAGGGAGCTCACCTCCGAAACCTATAAAACAAAAGAAAACTTATGCCAATTCGACACCATTGCCATAATATTTACTCCATCATTACAATATTATTTAATTACTGACTATTGTATTTCTTACTCGTTAAAAGCCAAACAACAAATTAAAGTGTGGAAACCACCATTGGACATGTCTGAAACCATGGAAAATACTAGCAACTAACACAATGTCAACAAGCATCTGGGTTAGTGAGTACAGACTAACAATAAGGGGATGCTTGGGGAATAAGATGAGATGAGAATTTTATGAATAGTAGTAAGATGGTTTGTGAATAGTAGTGAGATAGTTTGAGTTAAGTATTTATTGAGTTTTGGAAACTGAGAGAGAAAAAGTTGAATAAAAAATATTATAAAGTTAAAATATTGTTAGAATATAAGTTTTTAATATTATTTTTGTTTTGGAATTTGAAAAAGTTGAATTTTTTTTTTTTTAGAGTTTAGGAAAGTTGTAATGATTAGCTTGAAAAAGTTGTAATGATTAGTGTGAAAATGTCTGTATTTCATTGATGTTTCGGAAGGGATTGAGATGGGATGGGATGGGATGAGATGAGATGGAAATTATTTCCAAACATCCCCTAATTGTTTAGCTCACATCAAAGAAATGGAAGTTTCTGCCAAAAAGCCAGTAGAGAAGCAATAAAGCACCATATCCCTGAAAGCAGAATCTTCATAACTATGAGGCATATTTGCCTCCCTTTATTTTGATCAATCTTGAAGAACTTCAAACATCTAGAAATAGACAGTCCAGTAAAATAGCTAAACCAGAAGTTGACAGCAATAAGAAGAAGCAACAGGAGCTCAAATTGAGATTACATGCTAGATGTTATATCTTAAAATTCATTTCTGAAGGAATGATCGATTCTCAGCCATCAGAAGTTTGAAATTAACACAAGTCCCAGTTTAGCAAGGTAATATAGACAATAGTTGTTCAAGAGACCATCCCTTTTAAATAATTAGGTATTAGATACTTCATAATTTTTGTTTGAACGTAGAACGTGTCAATGTGATATAGCTCTTTTCATGGCCAAAGAATACTCATCTACAGTTAACTGCAACAGGCTTGGGAGATATCAATTAGAGAGGGATGCGCTATGGAGAAATGTCATCGATGCTAAATACAGGGAGAGCCTGGGGGCGTTGGTGTTCTAACGAAGTTAGAAGTGCGTATGGTGTTGTTTTGTGGAAATATATTCAGAATGGCTGGGGGGAATTTCTTAACCATGTCTCATTTAAGGCTGGTGGAGGAGATAGGATTCGTTTTTGGCATGATCTTGGACTTGGCTCTCAAGAATGCTTTCCCTTCTCTCTTTAGGATAGCAAGGGACAAAGAAGTTACTGGGCTGATTCTGTTGTTTTTTCTAATAATAACCCTCAATGGAATGTGAGATTCCTCCTCCCTTCTCTTCCCTATTTCCCAAGCTTACCCTCTACCCTCTCTTCCTCTTTCTCTAGTCTCTTCTAAGCTTCTTCTCTTCTTCTATTTATTGCTTCTTCTTCCCTCTCCTTAAACTTTCTTCTTGATCGAGCTTGTCATGCATCATAATCCTCTTCAGCGCCTTTTTCAATCTGTTCACTAGTACCTTAGAAATTATTTGATCAACACCACCCACTAGACTAATGGGATGGAAATTCTTAAGGCACCAACTTTTTTAAGGTAAGAAAAACATATGTCTCATTAAAGCTCTGCCCAAACTTCCTTCGAGTGTGAAACTCCTGGAAAACTACCATAATGTCTTCTTTTCGAGTATACTTTTATGGAACTTAATTATTATAACATAATGCAGATAGGTTTTAAAACAAAATAAATAAAACTATTTAATCTTTTTCTTCCCCTTCACCACTTTCTCAAATCTCCTAATATATCTCATGCTCAGTGCAATACTGCTCAAGCTTTCACTCAAACCAAGCATATCAAAGAACAATGTTCCCCAAATTGCTTAGGTTACCCTATCAGTTTCAGATATTTAGCTCCACTTCCCCCATAACTTACTCAAATTAAAGAATTAAGTACATCTGTTCTACCCAAAAAGGGAATGGAGCAAGGTTGTGATCAGTTAAATTTCGTGATTATAAATTTATCCCATGCCAAGACAAAAAGAATAGAATTTAATACATATACTTCAAAACAGAAACCTTTGAAGTTCATGCCACTTTTACTTGTTATCTAAGGTGCATTCTTGCTTGATTATTGTCTCTTTGTGTTCTTATAGCATGATTTCAAATTCTTTGTTCGACAAAAAAGAAACCACACAGCACAAAGCCATGATTTGAAAAGAGCTGTATAATGGACAGGTAACCCTTGGGAAGTCATTAACTGACATTAATGCAACATGTTACTATCCTCATTCTGATGGGTCTGATTTCTAGTAATGGATTCCTTCCAATAGAAGAGTCCGGTTTCAAATGCTACTGAAGACAAGCATATATAAAACAAACTTGCATCTAGCAGCCTATCATACCATACATTGTTCAGTCTAAAAGATGTATTATCAATTCCAAGAAAACCATAAAGCAAAAACATGCAAAGAATAAATTGAGTTCAAAATTACCTTCACCACTGCTGCCTGCTTAGATTTGATTGATCTAGACTTGTTTGATAACACCCTCGACAAGTGGGGAATCCCGTCATTGACATCATCTGGATGCAGTCCATATGATACTACATTCGATTCTCTTAACTGCTTATCCACAACTTCACCAACTGGTGATGGGTCATGGCTATTTATTTTTTCTGGCAATACACGAGACTGAAAATCCATCCCAGCCCCATTATTAGAATGACCATTAGCATGTGGAAAGTTTACGCCAGTAGCATTATCTACATTTACTTCATCAACAGTGGATCTTCTCGACCTTGAGCAAATCCCACCCATCGAATTGACCACCACAAACTACAACTCACTTGTTATTCACAAGTTCCATGCAATAACCGACAGTGAACTATTTACAATCATTGAGAGCAGCCCGTGTGTCCAGAAATTCAAAACTGTAAGTATCAGAGACAGACCAGAAGTTCCTTTGACTCTCACAGCTAGGAATTTAATGATACCAGTTAGAAACTAAGAATGAAACATTCCAGTTCCTCCCATACATCCACAGTACCAATACTGATCACCACTGAAGCTCCAGCCTATTTAACTCCTAGATCACCAAACTGTGAATCAACAAGATATCCAACCACTAATCTGAGAGTAAGAATCATAAATAATACTTCAAAAATAAAAATTATAAATGAAGCGTTGGAATAGATTTTTTTAATGACAAAGAGGAGGAAAAAGAAACAGCATTTGATTAAGAAGGCGATCAAATTAAGAAACGCATAAACGCCGATTACATTAAAAAATTAAATTTAAAGTCAAACGCAGCTATCAAGAAACAGAATAACACAGCGTGTAGATACATAAATAGAAATAGATAAGAACTCATCAGAGTGGATGAGTTGCAGCTGGATCTGTTGGAAAACAGAGAATATGATGACGATGATGATAGGCAAAGAAGACGAGGAGCAGAGAAAGAAAACAAAAAATGACCCTCAACAAAACCCAAAAGGCAAAATATGAAAAGGGATGCACAACTGAGAAAGACGATCAGAATCACAAAACCTTCTCTTTCTCTTTCTCTTCTCTCTATGATCTCGAGCTTTTGCTTATGGGCAGTGACCAAGCTGCCAACCCCACAACCCTTCAAACGGACTGACTGCTTGCTGCTGTAGTCAAAACCCCAAAGTCCCCCAACCAGCCTCAATTTCCACCTCCAGCTTTAACCCCCATTCACCCATTAACCAAAAGTCTTTCAATTTGAAATGGAGTCAAATATCTTGGTGTGTCCCACTTCCAACATTAATCAGTATTTTTGTAAGAACTAGATCATATCGAATCTTGTTTCAAAAAACAAAAAACAAAAAACAAATACCACTAGTTTCAAACAATTGAGTAATGTAGTTTTTCTTGAACCGGTCAAAGTATAGTGGGTTTAAGAAATTTCAATCCTCTTCACACAGTGGATGTAAAATATTGATTTAGGATAAGTTTGGCAACTAAGATGAGATATAAAATTCTCATTTTATTTTATCTCATTTTATTATTATAATTTTTTTAAATTTTTATATAAAATATAATAAACAATTCAACTTTTTCAAATTCTAAAATAATAATAATATTAAAAGATAATATTTTAAACTTTAATCTAAAATAAAAAAATTATCATCTCACTATCCAAACATATCCTTAATTTTATCTAACTAATTATTAAGAAATCTTAGAGTATAGATGAAATAATACTTTCACCCTATCACGACTAGGGGTGTCAAATCGTGTTAACGGGTCGTGTTCGTGTCGTGTCAAGACATGTATATTATACTATATAGGTCAACCCTAACCCGACCCGTTAAGCTTATCGTGTCAAAATCTCAAATATTAACACGACCCGTTAACATAACGGGTCGTATCGTGTCAACCCGTTATGACCCGTTTATGTAAATCGGTTGAACATACTCAAAATTAACCCGTTTGACCTAGTTAAGTTTAGCATAATTTTATATAAATTTTAAAATCACAATATCTAGAAAAAAATATAAAACTAACTACAAGTCCAAAATTACAATCTAAACAATAAAAATATAGAAATTAAAATCCCAACAATTTTATTTTTAGGTATAAGGGTATAATTGTAATTTTAACTTTCTTAATGGGTTATAACGGGTCAAAACGGGTTGACCCGTTATCAACCCATTAAGCAATCGTGTCTTAACGGGTCAACCCGTTTTGACCCGAACTCATTAAGGTTAAACCCTAACCCACTTTTATCGTGTCGTGTTCGTGTTGGGTTAACGGGTCGTATCACATATTGCCACCCCTAATCACAACATACTACATTATTATAAGTTTTTGCACAATGACCAGTTTCTAATTGTATGGCATTTTTTAATATAGCGAGAGTAGCATGTATTCATAGATTTTATTATTATTATTTTTTTTTAATGTTGGGGAACATCTCTAAATCATGACCCTTCGGACTTACTCCTGCAGAGTAAATCTCAGTCTCATGCGCAAAACTGGTTGAATTGCTGGCTTTCACCAGGGATGTGGCCTCAAATAATTATTTGCACCCATGAGATGTTGAACCTTGGACCTTGAAGGAATTAGGGAGTGATACCCTAAGATTAAGGCTTTCACCACTTAGGCCAACCCATTGTGGTTTATCCATAGAAAAATTATATTCTCACGCATGTGTGCAGAACATATCTAATAAAGTATTTACATGACATCATTTAATTTGAAAGATAAATTTTAAAATTTTAAAATTTTAAAATTTAAATCTTATAAATCTATTTTTACCATTTAAGTGATATGAATAGTGTATTCTATACACAAACTTGAAAATAGAATTAACTCGTATTTATATTCTACGACTACCTAATAATTACTCAATATTATTTATTTCGTTCTTGTCAACTTTGAAAAAGGTTTTTACACGCTATCACATTATTTTTAACACATGTCATAACAATATTGGCCTTGATATGTTAAGTGTTAAAATTTTCTTAACTAACTTTATAGACGATGGATGGAAGGATTTATCTGTTATGCAGTTTTTAGTTATTACTATAGGGGCCAATTTGTATTTAGAACTCACTAAAATATATTTTTTCTTTTTTAATTATTTTTTAAGCTGATGAGCTGGTAATGAAGTCTTTTGACTTTAAAATTTGCTGACCCAAATGAAAAGTTGCTACTTTGAAACCGTCTCATACTTATCACCAATCATTAAAAGTTATATATTTATATATATATATATATTTTTTAGTCATTAAAAGTTGCTAATCACTCCTTTTGACCAAAGTAACACTTGTAAATTTGTATTATTCATGGCCTCCTTTGTCAATTTTATAAATATAAATAGTTTAGTGACGGTAATGAATTATTTTTTATATGCCTATTGACAATTAAAAAATATATAAAGACTCTACTCTTGCAATTTCTAATCCAATCTAACAGGGGTGGCTTTTAAATATGTTAGAAACAAAAATTGTCTCTCTCACTCTCTTAAAAAAAAGTCTCCCTCCCCTCCCCTCGCACATTTGGCAATAAATTGTCAAGGAAGGGGAAGAATTCTAGCCCTTTTCTTCACTTTTTATCTTCTTTAATCATTTTAGTTTTGTTTGAATAGTAAAAGTGTTTTATCTCATATCATCATTATAATTTTTTCAAATTTTCACATCAAATATAATCAACAATTCAATTTTTCAAATATCAAAATAATAATAATATTAAAAAATAATATTCTAACAAGATTTTATTCAACTTTCATCTAACATAATTTCATTTCACCTCACTATTCAAATGAGGCCGCTCTCGTTTGGATACGAAAACTATCTTATTTCATTTCATATTATCATTACAATTTTTTTAGATTTTCACATAAAATATAATAAAAATTTAATTTTTTCAAATCTTAAAACAATAATAATATTAAAAAATAATATTTTAATAATATTTTATTTAATTAATCTATAATCATTTTATCTCATCTTACTATTTAAATTAGTCTTTAAAAGATATTTTGAGGGCTAATAAAGCATGTTTGCCGTAAAGGCCTTTATTTATCTTCTTTGAATGGGTTCTTTTACGATGCATTGGTTTTTGGATTTATTTAATAATTGTAACCGCCGAGGCATCCATTTAAGATAGGTCTTTTACGATTTTTTTTTTTTTTTTTAATACCTATAACTGGTAAGGAGTTCATATATGTTGTCACGGTATTTCCATTATAAGAGAGTTTATTAAAAAAATTATGGGGTAACTTCCTCTTTTTTAATTATGTTAATAAACTATATGAAAGAATAATACTAATTGATAAATTTCTTAGTGTACTTCACATTTGAACTAAATCACTTACTAAAATGGAACCCAGCACCATTTTAAATCTCGAAAATCATCTATGATTGGATCTGTACTAAATCTTGCAGCAATTTCTCTTTCTATCAACCGAAAATTCATTTTTAATTTTGTTGCAAAGTCTAGTTTTGATAATATTTATTTATACTTAAAAATGTTCGTTCAATAGTTACAGTAGAAACAAGAAGAGTAAGCACAAGTACACCAACTCGAAAAATAAGTTGGTAGATATTTGATCTTCTAATACTTACCAACCATTGGCATAATTTAGAAATATTTGGCAATCCCTCCAAGTTTGAATGTTGACTACATATGCTCATAATGATGAAATTCTATGTTCAATTCTTCCATTTCAAGGTCAGTAAAATCTTGTAAATTATTATATATATATATAAATTTCATGTGCAGTCACTCTTACGTATTTTTTGTGTACTTCACTAATGTGATTGGCTGCGTTACTTTTTTTAATATAAAATAATTATTTTGATCAATTACATCAGTAAAATGTGTAAATAGTACACAAAAATGACTATATATAGAATAACTCATAATGGTTTCTAATTAATCTAAACAATGTGTTTTGCAAGCCTTTAGGTTTTCTTTTACTCTTTTTCCTTTGAGTAATACTTGATACAAGTCTCAAATAAATAGAGCATGCAACAAGAATGTGCAATTTAAGGATATGTTACAGTGGTGAGAGAAACCATAATCTTTTTTGTTGGAAATCAGAAAGAATGATTAAATGATATTTGTAGTCATAAAGTGTAAGCATCGTGCACTCATTTTGGAAAAGTTGAGTAAATATTAGATCCACATCAAAAAATTAATTTCTTTAATGGTGGATCTCACTCTTTTTCAAAAGGAGTGCATGACGCTTGCACAACCCATGACTGCATCTAGCATTACTCATCAGAAAAAAAGAAAAGAACATCTTTATAGAAAATATGTCTCATCTCAAGAAGCAAGTCATACGATGCGAAGCTTTGCGCACTTCATTCGAAAAAAAGTGGAGTCCACCATTAAAAAAATAATTTTTTTCAAATGGATCCTAAATTTACCTACTTTTTGCAAAAGGAATGGGTGAGACTTGCACTCTTAAGACTGCAAATGTCATTTCTTTACCTTGCATTCATTTTCTTTGAAGTTAAGTAAATAAGTAACTAAAATTTCAAATATTTACTTGTTTAGATACTTGGTATATTCAAATTGCACCTTATGTTTCAATGGGATTGCAGTTGCATCATTTTGTTTCCTCTATCTCCCATTTTACTTCTTTGAACATGCATGGTATCAGCATACATCAGTTACAATTTAACTAAGATGCAACAAGCATGGGATGTAGTACCTGAATGAATGAAGGGATATTGGCTAATGAGAAATTCTATATGGAAGCTGGAATGAAATTTCCCTCTTAGTGGGGTTAGCAAAAGCCCCTAGGCCCTCTCAGAATGTGCACGGCCCAACTCCACATAGATAATAGAAGCAGACCCGAGCCCCAGCCCACGGGGTACGTACCAGGGAGAGAAGGATCGGCAAAGCAACCATGCACTTCACTACCCTTCGCTCCACACACCCTGCACTAGATCACGCCATGTTAGCAGTACAAGGATAGCCACAAGCGACAGCAACGCCAAGCACCACCTCCAGGCCTGGGAGTTAGGATAGTGGGCGCACTCCCTCCGCCTGACACGAAGTGCAGAAGTGAAGAAGGACTCTGTTAAGGACTTCAGTCAAGTCCCTAAACATTAAGATCTGTTATCTCGCTTTGCCTTGTGATGACCGAATGTCTCTTTCCAACTTGCTTGGCCTTTAACGAATTATGGCAATGGAGGGTCCATAAGTTGATGGAGGGATGGTGTTTAGTGATGGAATTGATAATGATGATGAATTGGGTGATCTAAGTGATGAATTTGTGTGTTTGATGCAATGTGGCACGGCTTGATGAGATCCTTGGTGTTGGCACCACTTGGGTGATGATCAGGGTTGATATGGTGAAGTGAGCCTAGGGTTTGGATGGTGGTTAAGGGAAATTTCAAAATTGGAGGAGATGGATTAAGGCTAGTGTGTTTTGGTAGGGTACAAAAGGGATGGAAATTAGGGTTTGAATTGGTCTAAGGTAATTCCTAAAATTTAGGGATTTGGAGATGGAAGGTAGGGTTTGGATGTTGGATAAGGTGGCTAGGGTTTGATCCTAAATGATAAGATGGGAATTCGGCTAAGGCTTGGAAAGGAAGGTCTTTTGTGTGACTGAGTGATTCTAGGGTTGTTCCTAGAATTTAAGGATTGGAAGGTGTAAGATGAAATCATAAATGGTAGGAGATGATTTAGGGATTGGTAGGATTTCGGCTAAGGCAAGAAAGTAAGGTCTTTAAGGATTTGAATGAGTTTTGGGTTGTTCCTACAATGTAGGGATTTTGGATAAGGAAGATATGGTGAGGATTCCTAAAATTTAGGAAACCCATATGGGACTCTGGGGATTTCGGCCTGGGCTAATGTGATGAAGGGAGGTTATGTTTTATGAATTTAGAAAATATAGGAGATATGAAGTTGGATTGATGGAGGCTTAGTATGTGTTTGCTAGGTGAGAAAGTTCAAGAAAATATAAGAACAAGCTAGAAAATATATGAACAAGAATGGAAAAATTGGATAATTGGATAGTGAATGGAAAATACTCATAAAATTGATAAATTGAAACAACACCTATTCACAAATTGTAAGGTAATGAAAAATTATAGATAAATGGAACAACACATATTCACAAATTGTAAGGTGATCCTCTCCTTTGGATTCACGGATTGCACCCAAGTAGCTCAAGTACAAAGGCACCGAAAATGATCTCAAGGACAAACAAACCATCCACAAAGGAATTTGCTAAAAGATACAAATGAAATGTCTAAAGGTCATATTTAAAATAATAACATAAGTGGGAAACCCTAAAAAGCCCCCTTGTAAATTAAGTCTTGGATGGGCCCTACGATGGCCCGTGGCATATGTTGGCCTTTTGTGGCCTAGGTTGGCCCATGGTATGGGCCATGGGCATGGTTGCTAGCGTGGGGCTGGCATGGCCCAGGCGTGGGCTTGGGCGCTGGGTTGTGCTACTGCTGTTGTGACATGGCCCAACAAGGGGCTTGGACGTTGATCCTATGCTCGGCTGCTACTGCTGCTGCTGCTGCTATGCGTGTTGTGCTACTGTTAGGCACCTTGGTCAAGGATCCGCTAGCTTACTTTGTCTTGTGATGACCAAATGTCTCTTGCAAACTTGCTTAGCCTTGAACGAATTATGGCAATGGAGGGTTCCTAGGTTGATGAATGTATAGTATTTAGT
>QEOT01000360.1:187796-206741 GCA_003123785.1 Pterocarya stenoptera
GCACCACTGTAACACTCCTTTGCTTTGCCACTGTGAAACCCACTGCATGAACATCCCCATGTCACACCATTAATTGTGCACTAGCACCCTGAAGCCAAGCCAACCTCGTCACACATCCTCTTCCTTCATGCCAACAACCTCCACGCATCCAACCCCACATGGCATGCTCTGTTTTTTCTCCTCAGAACAAAGAACCTGCTCCTCCACCATGACACACATAAATTGCAAGTCTCCACATCTTAGTCGACGGCAAAAGCCGCCATGTTTGGTTGCTGCTAAACAATGAGTCTCCATCGCTGAGCACCCCGTGCGTAGCCTTACACTCTCTCGGTAATCTCTCTTCCCCTCACACCGTGCTCTCTCTCTCACCCTCTCTCTCAGTGTCATGCCTCCTTGAACTCGATTCCGTCTGGCCACCAAGTTTGTTGTCACACCATCTCCGTCGCATGGTTTTTGGTTTTCTCTCGGTGACTTATCTCGCACGGTCCCTCCCTCACTAGATGTACTTCCTCTTAAGCTTGTTTTTCTTCAAGTTCTAGCCTTTGAGTTCTACCCACTTATAATATATAATTACATAAAAGCCCTTAAGATCACGTGTATAACTCCCAATGAAAGATTCTAAGCCTTTTTAATATTAATTACATCTCTGCCCTTTAGTTAGAAGTCATGGCAGATTGTTTTATTTTATTTCAAGTGGGTCTTGGTCAGATGTTGAGTCTGATTATATTTGTTACAAAACACCTATAATATCTTGTGTGGGTCTGGGCTTGATTTTAAATAGATTGGTGATCGAGTTGGAATTTTGTTAAGTGAATATTAAGTAGAGATGTATCATACATGGGCTTAGTTTAATTAAGTAAATATGTTAGCCATACACTTTATCTTATAGAAATAATTTCGAGTTAGCCGGAGAAGTTAAGTGGATATTGACAAAATTGGGAAGTGGTGACATTTTGTGGTTACAAGAATTTTAGATTTTTAGGAAAAATAAATTATTTTAGTATTTGAGGCTTAAATATCAAAATGCGTGTTTAATTAAAAGATTTAAATAAATTAAGTATCTTTTTTATATGTCATGACTGATATTCGTTCAGCACGGTTGTGGAAAAATTCAGAAAAGTTAAAAAGTCCAAGTAAGCAGGCTATACTAGACTTTGCATAAAATAAATGGATTGATGTTGGTTTTATGAAAAATGTGCATGATAAGTTTCTAAAAGAATTATGAAAACAACCCCAGTTATGTGTTCTGAATTACTCATAAAACTTTGTATAAGAAGAATGTATTTTCTATCATAACTGGTGTAGATATGAGCTATGTTTAGCATTCTATTTCTGAAATGTGCAAAAAGAGAGAAGATGAGATTTGAGCTTTTTTTCATCGATTAAGTGACAATGATTTAAATCTATTTTTGATATTGTTAAGATGATATGAATTTTTTCAACACTCTGTTTTGATATGATGTGGCATTTGAAAAATTTTGGCATGAATTGCTAATTCTATATCTGATTTTGTTCTGGTTCTGACGTTTTGTTTATAATCTGTTTCGTTAAGGCCCCACCATAAATAATAATAGTGGTATACGACCCTATCATGAGTAATAATAGGGGTATACGACCCTGTCATGGGTAATAATAGTGGTATATGGCCCTGCCAAAGTAATAATAGTGGTATACGACCCTTCCACACATAATAATAGTGGTATATGGCCCTGCCATGGGTAATAATAGTTGTATGCGGCTCTGCCACATGTAATAATAGTGGTATACGGCCCTACCATGAGTGATAGTAATGGTCTCTATATGAGTGCACATCATTTTGGTGACAAAGTGATTTATGTTTTGCTAGGTTATCCGCAGATGCAGGATCCTACCGCGGGGGATAAACATAGTCTCTGTTATAATATGATGCTTTGATATGATGATGATGATACTCAATTATGCAATGCCAAATGATACTTTTGAATAAAAATATTTATGAACTTTTATTATGATATTTTTGATAACATGTTAAAAATGTTTTGTTTTGCACTCTGAACTTGGTAAATGCTCATGTTTACATACTAGTATATGTTCTCTACTTACTGAGTTATTGATAACTCATTCCTTATCTCTTCAATATTTTTCAGATAATTGTGATGGTCTAGCTAGGAAATCAAGAGTATGAAGTATATTAGTAAGATTTGATGATCATAGATGAATAAGTGCCAAAGGGTACAATAAATTGTTGGAGAGTCCTATTTAGTAGATTTATTATTTTTTGTTATTTTGGTTATTTTGAGACATGGATGTTTCTGAGTCTTAGTGGAGATTTTAATTTGTTATGTTGAGGTATTTCTTTGGTGTTCCTGAAGAGGAACATATATATTTGTGTTGTACAAATAAATTTATATTTTATGGAGTCAATATATATAAATGTGTTATGGGAGATAATTTTAGATAACATGAGCTAACTCCCTGTACCTCTGGGATCGGGACGTTACAATAGTAATAAAATAGTAGTGAATAGTATTGAAATAGTCTGAGAACATATGAAAACAATTGCGTTCCCAAACATCCCTCTTGAATGCCACTCTCTAATTTTTCCTCTCTTAAAAACTTAAATTCTATCCCTAGTTCTCGTAGCTCAGTCAAGTCATCGTCCTTCAACTTCCAATCACTGCCATCATGCACCTTCAACCTTAGCACACTGCCCTAATAAATCCAAAACCAATTTAGATAAATCCCTCTCTCAACTTTTTTCTCTCCCTCCATTTAGAATATATCTCTCTTCCTCTCTCACCCCCCTTGGCTTTTGAAATGAGGGGGATGACCTTCCAATTCAGCTTCAAGTTCTAGTTTTTTCACAATGTTTGCATTAGAGGCAATTTCAGAAAGCAAATGATCTGGATTTTTGAAGGGATCGAAATCCAAGTCTTAAGGATTAGAAATATTATATGTTGTTGGACTTCACCTCTATAATTATAATCAGGTTTTCCCAATTTAGAAAAAAGAATTAATTAGAAAGGTTTTTTTGCATACAATTTTCCCATCTCCCAAGCAAAATTAGGTTTACATCATGAGCTATATATAAAAAGGCATTAGGTATTGATGGTGTCTAATTTTATGAAGATGTACATGGTCTAGCATGTTGTATTAATAAAGTCTAAGCTTGGGCAATGAAATTAAAAATTCGTATCTAGATTTATAAAGTCTAAGCTTACACATAAATTTATAAGTTTACTTTTACGGCTAAAGCATTTCTCAATTCAAATTTAAACCCAAGACAAAATTAATAATATAGAAATATCTTATCAGCGCAAGCCAAACAAAACCTCCCATACATAAGGGCATCCACATTGGCTTGGCCAAATAGAAGAATTAGCTAAAATTTAGATGATTGATATAAAAAACACTCCACATTGGATTGACCAAGTCTAAAATAAAATGGACTTTTGCTACAGTGATTAGCCAAAGATGGAGAATCACTATTGATTCACCAAACATTAAAATATTAATTTCTCACTTCAAGAAAACATTAAAATATTAGTTTCTCACTCCAATAAAAATACTATTTGGTTTGTAATTAAGAAATTTAGATAGAATTTTAGATGAGTTTAATCAATATTTTTTATTATTAACATTAAATGACTTTTAAAAATATAAATTTTTTAATATTAATTTAATTATAATATAATTATTATTAATATTCAATTGGTAGAATTATAAAATGTGATACAAATAAATTAAATAAAAAAATTATTAATTTAATAATATTTTATTATTATAAAGAGAGTAAATGGCTAATCTAATGTGGGAATTGAATGTAAATAGAATAGGCAAATGTAAAAAGGTGTGATATTGGCTAAAGTTTGGAGATGCATTTGGCCAAGCCAATACTAATGCTCTAAAGCTGCAATATATATATCTATATATAACTAGCTACTTAAAATACAGCTAGACATGAATAACTAGTCTGAATCAAGGGAAGATAGATGCAAGGAACTCCTCGTCCTCCGTGAAAATCTGCATGTTCTTGGACTTCATTACAAACTCTACTGCTTCCTCATTATATTCAAGAACGAAACACCACTTTATCAGCTCAAAGAGTGCACCAATATGATCACTTTTTTCCCATAACAAACCCTCGGATATTGCTTCAGAGAAATATGTAGCATACTCAATCATATTCTTATATCCACTGGATCTATCCAACTTTTGTGCAAACAACTTCGAGGCCTCCCTATCCCACCGTATCATCCGGCTCGCTTTCAATTCCACGTTTTCCCCTGAAGAAAGTGATAAATTATAGTTTACAGTGATGGGTTCAACTGTCTCAAGGAAAGTCATATTCAGAAGCCCTTTAACAGCTTCATGTCGCCTCTCTGCTTCCATCTTCAACACAGGATCTGCTAGAAAACCGAGGATGAGCCTAACCAACCCTTTCTTAATCAAAATATCCTTTGGATTCACTTGATTGAATTGAGCAACATCCACCATTGATGCTTCTTCCTTCTTTACCGATTCAGATATAGTCCGGACCCCGATTTTCCTATACATTTCAAGCAACGTTGTCCGAGGTAATGAAGGCGAGCTTCGGTGAGGGTACCAGACAAATATGGGTCGAGGAGAAACCTGTTCAAAAAGATCCTTCAGCTGAAGATCATCGGCAATGAAAACATCATGCTTGTTGGACAGCAAAATTCCATCTAAATCTGAAGCAACCGGTAATTTCTCCAACCTATCAGTGAGAGTTCTCTCAGTCTTTCCAGTCCAGTGCTTAGAAACATAAACCCAGAACTTGAGACAGTCTTCATGTGGCAGTTGGGGTCTTGAACTTTCCCAAACCTTCCAAAGCTGGCAGTAATCATCAACAGAGGGATTGTTTTTAACATTGAAAGCCCTTGAGAAAAAATTGAGTAGCTTCTGATCATAGTATTTTTCCAAAACTTGTAGCCGGAAACTAAAGAGATCATCCTTGTCATGCAAAACACACTCTTCGGGGCTGACCCACTTTCCATTCTCAGTTCCATCTGGGATCCAAATCCTTTTGGCTGCTTCAGTGTTCGGCTCCCAATTAAATTCACTCAAGTAGTTATAAATTCGAACTATAGTGGAAAATTCATGATGGAAATCAAGGTGCCTGGCAATCAAGGGGCATCCTTTCGTTACATCCACGATAACATTAATAGCATTAAGCTCTTTTTTGTATGATCTAATGTTAGAACCATAAAAACCTTCATCAAGAAAAGGTCCATATGAATGCTTCAAATGAGAACCCCACGAAGAATCGAACAAGCAGCACTGATCTGGAGGCCTATAACCATCATACGTCTTCAACCATTTTTGAGAGATTCTTTTGCTGTAAGTGTCTGGAAATTCGTAACTCCCTGCATGATCATGCAATAAAATGCGGATGCATTCCAGCAGGGCAACCACATTTGCAGGAGTTATGATGGACGGGTCCTGGGGGAAAAAAAGACCATCAACAATAAACTTTACACCATCTTTGAATTCAGTGACAACCCCTATACTTTTCAGCTCTTCCTTGTATTCGTGAATGTCCTTGCCATAATAATTGTCACTATCGTCTATAAAAGGGAGCATAGTAATTGGGACAATTGATTGCCAATCTGGACCATATAGAATGCAATTGCTTGGAGATCTGAGATCACCAAGCCTAGTTCGCAGCCACTTCACTTCATGGACATATTTCCAAAGATCTGTAGGAAACTTATGTGGAGTATCCTTTAGCAGTCTGCAACATGACAAAAAGGACAAAACATTTTCTTTTGTCATGGAAGTTGCTTGCTGCTTGAAACTCAGGGCAAGTACTTTGGCTGCCTCCTCAAAATCCACCCTTACGCCTAATTGCCGCAACTCGTTTCTGTACGAGAAGATGCTGCCTCCATAGAAATCATGATCAATGAGTGGGAAACCGTTGAAAACATGTAGAATACAAGCCCACTGAGAGTCAAACAAGAAACATTCTCCTGGAGACTTGTAACCAATATTTGTCTTGAAGCATTTCACACCACTCAATGTCCCGATGAGTTTGTTGGATTCTCCTGAATGACACATACATTCCAGTATGAATATAACAGCCTCTGCTGTCAGAGAAGACAAGGATGAAGGTGATTTTAAGTTGTCTACAACAAGCTTGTAACTTCCACTGAAGCCAATTAACACACCAAGGGACCTGAGTTCCTCTTTAAAAGAAAGGATTTCATCCCCAAAGTAACCTGTATCGATGAAGGGGAGGTTACTGATTTGAGATGCAATTTTCCATTCATGATCAAACAAAACAGATCCAACTGGAGACATGTCACCTCTGGATGTCCTCAACCATCTTCTTTCTATGATAATACTGATGAATTTTTCTGGTGCAAGATAATTGGCCCTCAAAAACCTGATGAAATCCAAAACAGAGAACACCTGGCTTTTAGTTAAAGTGGAGGAATCAGCAAGAGACATGAGATGCTTCCCAATAAATTCACACGCTTCTCCATACTCAAACATGACGCCCATTGTCTTTAGCTCCTCCTTATATTTATTTATTTGATCACCATAGAAACTTTGATCAATCAATGGAATATCAACAAGCACTGATCCATTCTGTAAAATGTTTCCTAGTGAAGAAGTAAGCATGAATGACCGAGATGGTGGCCTGTAACCCGAGCA
This sequence comes from Pterocarya stenoptera, assembly GCA_003123785.1. NCBI lineage: Eukaryota > Viridiplantae > Streptophyta > Magnoliopsida > Fagales > Juglandaceae > Pterocarya > Pterocarya stenoptera. The sequence goes on from QEOT01000360.1 coordinate 194,454, forward strand.
GCCATTGGTAGTAATCTTCAACCAGCTACCTTCCTTTATGCTCGCCAAGAATTTATCTGGAATTTGGGTTCTCCTACTTTTTAGGTTTTGAATCCAATCCAAAAGCAAGAACACATTTTGTTTGGTGAGAGGTGCAGAAACTGCAGGAATTGCGACATTGGGAGGAGCTATATTAGGGATATCAGAAGCAGCAACATGAGTTTTAAGGAACTCCAAGAGTTGTTCTCCAGAACAAGATTCACCTGCAAAAGAACCCGGGCGAAAGTATTCTTCTCCTAACTCAACATAGCTTTCACCGCTCCATGGATTTGAACCAATCAATCCCGCCCATTTACTTCGGTTGGCAGGGACCAGAACCCCTTTCCTCTCTCTGATTAGATTCCCATAGTTATTTACGAGGGGCATAATACCACATAAATTATCTACTTGAGCTTTTGACAGAAATTTCTTTGAGAAAGAGTGATATAAGAAGTGAACAAAGGCAATGGCTAGCTTACGGTCATTATTGATACAGTCATTAAGGTGAATTGCATAGTCATATACATTCACAGCACCAACCTTGACATGTTCTTGAAGCCATTGTTGTAAAGTCATCTTCTCAGGAAAGAATCGAATAGCTTCTTGTGTGCTTTGTGGCATAAAAAAATGACTCCCAACACAATGGACTTCCCAGTTCCAATTAATTAGCCATGAAGAATGACGAGAAAACCTGGATGAGGACACCACCTTAAAAGAGTTTCTGCATTCATCTATGCTGCACAAAGACACATCCTCATCAACACCCAAATACTTTATGAGTGGTATGTTTTTCATCTTGGTGCTGTCAAATTTTGACTTCCAATTCTCGGCAACAAATAGTAAAATCTCCAAATACACGTCCTCGGCAACTCCTGCTACAAGGTCAGAACTTTGGATGCACTTGGCATACCATTTATTTTTGACTGGTACTACTCCTAAGAAAATCAATATGTGATCATATTCCTCTTTATCAAATGAAGAACTCAGTATATACTTTCCATGGGATGAGAGATTAAACAAGCTCACCCCTTGCTTCCCTGCCTTTTCCAAAATTTTCCGAAAATCTGGCATAAGCCTACCGACTTTCCGTGGTTTATGAAAGAACTTCTGTTGCGTGTATGACTCACTTGGGACAATATTTTCTTTAAGAAGCTTTTCCTTGATTGAATTCCTCACTTTGTTCAACTCTTGATAAGAAGAGGTGTTGACTGGAATGAACCTAAACATGGGAGCCAAACTTGATGGTGGAACATTCTGATCAGAAGTTCGAACTAGGGAGACAAAAGCATGAATAAAAGCAGAGGAAACACAGTCAAGAATCCCTTGGTTCCACTTACTGTCCAAGAGAATTGTTTCCCTTGATGATGCAAGAAGAAAATCTGCCTGAATTATAAAAGGAAAGTTAGTAACCATCTCTGTGGGAAGAAATGCATATATCCCAGGTGAACAAGTCCCTCTGTTGAGACGCTCTCCAAAGGGAAAAGCCAACGTGATTACTAACTCTTCTACTTCCATTCTTCTTTCCACTCTGTTTTCATGTCTTACAGGGAACTTTTGCTTCCACAAATAGTAGCTACATTCTGCATCAAACCCATTATTCTCTCTCTCAGCGGAGAGATGGAGTGTGGAGGACTCAGCATCAATGTTCTTCCTCATCACAAAGTTAGTCTCGCTTGTAATAGAAATTGCACTAACGGTATTGAGCTTAGGATTCTTATTATCTTCCCTGACTGAGAGCCGCTTCAACTTTGTGAGGAATAAAAGAACTTCAGGATGAACGCTTGAGAGCTGCTGCTTCACAGTTCTGACCTTATCAGGCTTCAAAGGTAAGACAATTGTTGTTGTAGGAAGAGATTTTTTGGAACCATATATTTGTTGTATATCAGAAAGTCTTGGGTTCTCCTCCACCCATTCTGGAACTATGTACCCAAGGTTGCAATGTGGGCAAGGCTCTTCGTTGAATCGTATCTGATACCCATTGCTAAATATGTAGGGCTGAGCAGTAATGAGAAATACACTTTTGAACCCAATTCCTGCATTTTATAACCATATGGTAATTTAATTAGAGATAAAAGAACATACATATCCTTCCCATAATTAATTCATAGTAATCGAGGTTTATATCTTATATATGATGGCACAGATCAAGTAATGTTTTGAGCATTGAGAGGGAGAGATCAGAGAAAGAACTGTTTAAGGAAAAAAAGTTTGTAATTTCTAGAAGTTACACTTTGAACAGTACTTTTCAAAGGAATAAGCTAATTTCAAGCAACTATTGTAATCATCTTTCATACGACGGCTTTCAAGTAGATGTTACTAATGATCAGTTAAAAAAACAATATGTAAAAGTTGTTGCTTTTGTGCATCAAAAGGATTAGAGATATCGATAAATATAATCTAACAAATGCATCCATTATTAATGCAAAATCTGAGTGTCAGAGGCAGGCCAAGATTGAGACAACTTTTCAGCAATTCATGATTCTCAAACGTACGCTTGATAAATTATGAATCTTGACGTACGACTAGAAAACAAGTTAGTTTTCGTAGCAATTTCCCCCATGATTGTTTATGATTATATATATATGGAGATAAATTGGATGATAAAATGTATGGAGACATAACCCTCATTTACAATAGATCTAACATGATGGACCTTCAAGATAAAAAATGGGTAACTCACAGCAATAAATAGTTGTTTTAAAAGATTATATATATATATGTGTGCGCGCGCGCGCCTTTGTATCTGTGTGAAATTCAGAACTTATTTTAGCTAACTTTGTTATAAGGACCAAACTAATTAGTTGCTTAAACTTTATGCATGCAATAATTTCCATTACATTTATTTCTAATTTCCTTCAATTCTCAAGATTGTAACTCCCTGATCATCGATGATCTTTATGCATGCTCGTTCTGATTGGTTTTGTTTGGATAATGAGGTGATCTCAACTCATCTCATCTCATCTAATCATTACAAAATTTTCAAACTTTCAAACAAAATATAATAAAAAAACTCAACTTTTTCAAATTTTAAAATAAAAATTATATTCTAATAATATTTTATTCAACTTTTAACTCTTTAACTCATCTTAACTCAATTCATCTATATCCAAACCTCCTAATCTTTCCAAAAACATACATGATCATCATATATGTACATACACGAGTAGCACTACTGCATGCATGCAATAATATCGATCGATCTTATAAAGTAGAGTATTAAATATTGGAGTGTGAAAATTAAAGAAGACGTAGTAGCTGTTACGTACCTTTCTCTCCAATATAACCGCGTGTCCTGTTGCCTTTTTTGGTGGACCGACCGACACTGCAAATGGAGTCTATGTTTTTAGAAGAGAAACCTTTCTCGTTGTTGAAAATAAGCAATGTTGCTGGAGCTCCCATGCCCGTAATGTCCTCCGAGGTTATCAGGAACTCAAGCGATGGATCCACCCCCTCCATGTATTCGTTATCTTCCGCATTCTGACACAATTTTTTTTTTTAAATAATATTAGGTACAAATTTTAAATGGATAAATTTTGTGTAAATCTTTTATAATAAAAGTAAATTCTACTAATAAAAAATATTTTTTTAACATTTTTTTAAAAAAAATAGGATTTATTTTTTTATAAAGACTTACATAGAAGTTATATATTTAGAATTGGTACAAAGCATTTCTCAATTATATAACATGATTTGAATCTCTCAAAATGAAATTCTCAAAATCTGATCATTTTTATTGGAAGTCAACAAAGGTGACTTTTTAAGACAAGTACTAACATATACATCATCAAGAACCGATACACGTACATACGTACGAAGATGAGAGATCAGAATGAGTAGTGAGGAACCCCGAACCTGAATGAGCTCCATGAGAAAGTGGACGTCCTTGGCGTAAAGTTCAGCAGACAGGTTTTTGACGGCCTGATGAAGATCCTCCGTCAATGGGTTCAGTTCTCCTCCGATTGAAAACTTTTTTCTACGTATCTCTTCTATGTGTTCTCTCGCCATCATTTCCATTCCTTCCCAAAACACACGCACGTACAATATTGACACAATTGCCACCAGATCTTAGATTATCGTCAGAGAGTAGTGCTGAAAGTAGTCGGAGATAGTGTCAAGCACGTCTATTTATATGCGAGCAGGAACCTAAACGAAGAGGGATAAGTTCCCAAACAAATAAAGTGATAAACGACGGTCATGTACGTGGCAGATGGTACTGAGAGAAAAAAAGAAAAAGTGAAAGAATTCAAGGGAAAGCGCAAAAAATATTCTTGAGGCTAGCTGATCAGTGATCCGACCACCAGCTTCGTTTGGAATCTTTGGAAATTAGCTCCGTTTAGATAGGTACATAAAATTAGATAAAATTGGATGAATTTTTTATGAAAATTAAAAGTTGAATAAAATATTATTAAAAAATTATTTTTTAATATTATTATTATTTTTAAATTTAAAAAAGTTAAATTATTTATTATATTTTATAAGAGAATTTATAAAAATTATAATAATTAGATAAAATAAAATCGTTTTATCTAAATAGAATCTAATGATGAGTAGAGTATTTTGAAAATTATTATTTATTATTTTATTATTATTTTTTATTATTTTGTATTACTGTTCAATCGTTTATTATTATTTTTTTACTATTATTTATAGAATATTTAAATTTATTTTATTATCCAAATTAGCATATCTCAAATTGTCTGGTATAAATAATAGTAAAATAATACTAAGTTATTTATAAATAATTTTAAGTTATTTTTAAATAATAATAAAATAATATAAAATGAATTGTATTTTAAACGATTGAGAGAGAGGAGCGAGCGCAAAATACTTTTTTATTATTTATTGACAAATTAAAGATAAAAAAAGGTAGTGGGATTGTACGAAAACTGCTTTTGAAGGAACTTTGGAACGCAACTACAGAAGTCTTTGATTCCTTTCGTCGTCGCGCCTTTAATTTCCACTTTCCAAGGAATAGAAATCCATCGGTGGATCAAGACCTAAGAGCATTCTTCTCAAAATAATAAAAATAAAAATAAAAATAAAAGAAAAAGAAAAGACCTAACCAATTCGCTCAATCAATCCCCACACAATAAAAATCATACGCTCAAAAACTCTAAAAACAGAATAATATATATAACTTCGAAAAATTGAATCAAATTATTGGCTAGGGCTTAAAAAAGAGTAATTAACAAACAAAAATTCAAAATTTATAGCAGAAAAAAAAAATCAATAATTAAGTTTTCTCATACAAAAAATTAAAAAAATAAAGAAGTGAAATAATAGTGATTAAGGACTTGTTTGGACAGTAAGATGTGATGAGATGAGATGAGAAGATTTTAGATGAGTTGAATAAAATATTGTTAGAATATTATTATTGTTTTGAGATTTGAAAAAGTTGAATTGTTTATTATATTTTTTATAAAAATTTAAAAAAGTTGTAATAATAAGATGAGATGAGATAAGATGGATTGATAGTGTTTTTGTATCTAAACGAGGCCTAATTATACTAACAATCTTTTAATATCAAAGCTTGCAACCTATTCCACCCACCTAGCATGTTACTTACACTATTGTATCCCTGTCGAATGTTTTGAAAGCTTTAATTAAGACAAGATAATACATCATATATCTCATTTTTAGGGCTAAAGCTGCAATATCAAGTAATACATGCATAATTTTAGATAAAATGAGAAAGTTGAATAAAATATTATTAGAATATTATTATTTTAAGATTTGAAAAAGTTGAATTGTTTATTATATTTTATGAGAGAATTTAAGAAAGTTGTAATGATAAAATAAGATAAAACCGTTTCTGTATCCAAATAGGGCCTAATGATGAATAGAGTGTTCTGAGAATACTCTAATATTATTTATTACTTTATCATTACTTTTTACCTACTTTTTACTATTTTTTACTATTGTTCAATAGTTTATTATTATTTTTTCACTATTATTCACAGAATATTTGAGATTATTTTACTATCCAAATTAGCTTTAAAGTATCTTAAATCGTCTCATATAAATAATAGTAAAATAATAATAAATTATATATAAATAAAAATAAGTTATTTTTAAATAGTAATAAAATAATATAAAATGAGTTATATTTTAAACGATTGAGAGAGAGAGAGAGAGGGAGCGAGCGCAAAATACTTTTTTATTATTTATTGACAAATTAGAGAACAAAAAAGGTGTTGGGATTACGAAAATTACTTTTGAAGGAACTTTGGAATGCAACTGGAGGGCCTAAAATGATAAACAGCCCATTCTCAATAAGTGAGCCCAAATGCAAAGGAGGCCCAATATAAAAGGCCATTGGCTGAACGAGAGAAGCTGGAGTATCGAGAGCCTGACCAAGTCAAATATACGCACGTAACCACTTACGAGGAAATAGGGATCCCATGCAAATACATGACCAGATCGACCACAAAATTGCGCCCAAAGACTCGGATCCACACGCCGATAAACTCGGCATCAGATAAACATCATAAGACAGCTCTATATATCCCAGGTAACCCTCGATAGCTAGGGGATCTTGATTTTTCTGAATTCTTATTGAATTATCTAAAAACTCTAAACCGACTTAAGCATCGGAGTGTTCCCAGGCGAAGCACGTCGACTTCACTTGAATCCTTGTGCAGGTTGACGGTGCTGATTGGAAGTGAGACATGTCCTTTACATTGGCGCCGTCTGTGGGATCTCAACAATAATATTTCGTTACGTGGTTCTCACATGCCAACTGTCACCCGTTCTGTAGCAAGCCAAGCAATGGATCCACCTGTTGAAGCACGACTAGCAACAGCCGAGGAAAGATTGAAGCAAGCATTGGAAGCAATGGAGGTTTTGAAGAAGGAGAATGACGACCTACGGCGGAGGAATGTTGAAACTAGCAATACCACCGTGCCCGCCCATAGTGAACAAGGAGAAGAGGAGGAGCTGTCCAACATGGAGTCGAATCTGGAACGAATGGAGAAGGAAAAGATGCACGACGAATGAAGGGAGCTGGCAGAGAAATATGAAGAAATGGCGAAGAAGATAGGAGGATCTTCTTCGGTCGAATGCCTGCTTGGCAAAACCGATCTGCCATATAGCGAACGGATTATGGCCATGCCCCTCCCGCCAAAATTCAAAGTGCCCCAGGTAGACCTGTACGATGGATCCAAAGATCCAGTGGACCACCTGGAGAATTTCAAAGCCCACATTACACTCCACAGTTTTCCCGGTGAGATAGCATGCCAGGCCTTTCCGTTGACTTTGAAGGGGACGGTGAGAGGATGGTTTGGAACCTTCCAGCCAAGATCGATAGACAGTTTCGAAGAACTGGCAAAACAGTTCCTAACGCAGTTCATGCCCAGCAGGAGGCGCAGGAGCCCAGCTGCCTATCTGTTGACGGTTAAACAAGGAGAAGATGAAGACCTGAAGACCTACCTCACACGTTTTAACAAAGAACGTTTGACGACGGACGATCAAGATGAAAAAATCACCCTTGCCACCCTCCTAGGCGGAATATGGCCTCGGAGCCCCTTCATGGCGGAACTTGCCAGAAAGACTCCGTCCACCCTCAGGGACTTCATGGATAAAGCAGATGATTTTGTCAATGCTGGGGATACGTTGCAAGCTTTGGTGAATCCAAGGCAGGCGACTAGCAAACCGGAAAGAAGAGGAGGCCAGATTGATAGAAGAATTGTTGCAAGTCGACAAGAGAGACGGCAAGAGAAAAGGCCAGATTACAACCCCAAGCTCATACATAATAATTTAAATGTGTGCGAAGACGAAAAAGAAAGGGAGGAAGGTCGCCAACCCAAAACAAGTGGGCGTTATTGCCAGTACCATCAAACCGGGTCTCACTGGTTCGAAGATTGCATGACCATGAAGAAAAGAGTAGCAGAAATGGTTGGAACCGCGGAGTTAGAGTGGATAATTGCGGAACGCTCAAAACCAAGAAGACGCCAGGAGACCAGGCGGGAAACCAGAAGGAGTAGGAGTCCTGAGCGACAGTACAGGGCGCCTAGCCACCAGAATGATGGGAACAGAGCACCCCTCAGGGGCGAGAGGAACAGGCTGCCCATAGGAGAAATCCAGACCATTGCAGGGGGTTTACAGGAGGCGCCACGTCCACATCCAGCTGGAAAGCATATGCGCGAAAGGCCAGATACGAAGAAGTTTTTGTGGCGGACAGAGTTCTCAAGCAACCAAGGCTGGGCGGAGATAGAATGGTGATTTCTTTTGGAGAGGCAGATCGAGAAGGAATATTGTACCCACATGATGACGCGTTGGTAATCATGGAAGCTCAGCTGATATCCTATTCTGGGAAGCATTTGTAAAGATGGACATTGATGTCAGTAGACTAAGATCTTCCCAACACCGTTGAAAGGCTTCTCTAGGGGCACCATCCTGCCAATAGGCGCCATTACCCTCCCAGTAACCACCAGATCCGGGACATGGATGGATACAACCATGACTGACTTCTTGGTGTAAAAGCGACATCTTCCTACAACGCTATACTTGGGAGGCCAATGCTTAATCAGCTACGGGTGGTAACCTCCACATACCACCTTAAGATGAAGTTCTCAACCGACAATGGGGTAGGGGAGTCACAAGGCGAGCAGGCTCTAGCACGGGAATGTTATGTACAAGAGCTCAGGAAAGGTCGTGAGGAGGTGTGTACAGTAGAAGAACCAGATGAAGAACTGACACCTCCTTTTCCTCCCTCACTGGAGGCGACCCTATCAGAGGAGGTGGAAGTCCAGGACGAGCAGAACCAGCAGCACGCTGAGGTCAATGAGCCGCTAGAACTCGTGGCATTACACCCCGACCACCCTAGGTCAACAACGCGCGTTGGGACTAATGTGCCTCTGGCGGAAAGAGAGGCATTGAAGCAATTGTTGGTCGAATACAGGGATGTCTTCGCCTGGAGTCACGAAGAAATGCCGGGCATAGATAACGAAGTCATTGAACATTGTTTGGGCGTGGACCCCGCACATAAAGTTATGCGCCAGAAAAGAAGATCATTTAGTGGAGAGAAGTATGCCACCATTAAAGAAGAAGTAGAACAGTTGCTCGCTACCGGATTCATCAATGAGTCTCACTACCCGGAATGGTTATCCAATGTGGTCATGGTGAAAAAAGGAAATGGAAAGTGGAGAATGTGCATAGATTTTACAGATCTAAACAAAGCATGCCCCAAAGACAGTTTCCCCCTGCCACATATCGACGTAATCATGGATGCAACAGCAGGACACCGTATGTTGAGTTTTATGGACGCCTACTCAGGTTATAACCAAATCCAGATGTACCCGGCGGACGAAGATAAAACCTCATTCATAACAGACCGGGGGTTGTATTGCTACCAGGTTATGCCATTTGGTTTGAAGAATGCGGGGGCGACATATCAAAGACTGGTGAATCGGATGTTTAAGGAGCAGATTAGGAAGTCCATGGAAGTCTACGTAGACGACCTTTTAGTGAAGAGTAAAGAGTCCACCCAACACCTGACCAACCTGAAGACGGCGTTCGAAATTCTACGCCGTTACAAGATGAGGCTGAATCCTGCAAAGTGTGCTTTCGGGGTAGGGTCGGGGAGGTTCTTGGGTTACATTGTATCTGAGAGAGGAATCGAGGCATCCCCAGAAAAGATAGCTTCCATACAACCCCCCAAGAACTTGAACGAAACACAACAGTTGGCGGGCAGGATAGCCGCCCTAGGGAGGTTCATCGCTCGATCAACATACAGGTGCCTCCCTTTCTTCCAAGTACTGCGGAAGGCGCACCCCTGGAACGAAGAATGTAATGAGACGTTTGAGAAGCTGAAGCAGCACTTAGCCAGTCCGCCACTTTTGAAACAACCTCAGAAAGACGACATGCTCCACGCCTACCTAGCAGTTTCCCCAAACGCTGTGTCCACCGTCCTGATAAAAGAGGAAAGGACAACTCAGCACCCAGTGTACTACACTAGTAGGGCCCTCAGGGGGGCCGAAGTAAGGTATCCAAAGATCGAGTTGTTAGCCTTCGCTCTGGTAATAGCGACTAGAAAACTCCGCCCATATTTTCAAGCCCACACAATAAAAGTACCTACGGAGGCCTCACTAGCAAAAACTTTGAAGAAACCGGATAGTCCGGGAAGATTGATTGGGTGGTCAATAGAATTAAGCGAGTTTGACTTAAAGTACAAACCTAGAAAGGCGGTTAAAGGACAAGTTCTAGCAGACTTTATAGCAGAATTCTCAGGGTTCCCGCAGGAAGACATAGTAGTCCCAGCCGGAAAGTCGTGGGAACTTTACGTTAACGGTTCATCCTGCAAGGTGGGCGGGGGCCTGGGGATACACCTGGTAGATCCCAATAGTAGGAAGTTGCACCATATGGCGACACTGACCTTCAAAGTAACAAACAACGAAGCAGAGTATGAAGCACTCGTAGCAGGACTTTTTCTAGTCGCCAAGATAGGGGCAACCGAGGTAGAAGTCAAGTTGGACTCGCAAGTGGTTGTGAATCAAGTATTAGGCTTGTATACCACAAAAGGGGAAAAGTTGAAGAAGTATCTCGAGCGTGTGTAGGAAGCACGAGACCTCCTCTCGTATTTCAGCATCACTCAGATCCCCAGGGCGGAAAATGAAATGGCAGACAGATTGGCCAGGGCGGCGTTAGGCATGGAAGAAGCACCTCTCCCATGGCAAGTGGAACACAGAGTCATTGAAGTTCTAGCCATTGGGACGGAGGTAGGAATGTTGAGTACCAGCACCCCTGAATGGGCGAGAGAGGTGGTTAGCTATCTAGATGAGGGAAAGCTACTAGATACAAAGGAAGAGGCTAGAAGAATAAAAAGGAAGGCGGCAAGCTTCCTGCTCATTGACGGAGTCCTTTATAAAAGGGGCTTCTCCGCCCCTTTACTGCGATGCATTTCCAACCAAGAAGCTCAGTATGTTCTGGTGGAAATACATGAAGGAATATGTGGAAACCATTCAGGTGGAAAGGCTTTGGCTAGGTAGGCGATGAGGGCAGGGTACTACTGGCCCAACGCATTGAGAGATGCTCAAGCATTCAGCAGAAAGTGTTTGGAATGCCAAGCGCATGCACCAATACAGCACGCCCCTCCATAAGGGCTGAGATCCATGACCGTGCCTTGGCCCTTTGCTTAGTGGGGCGTAGACCTTGTTGGGCCTTTCTCGCCAGGAAGAGGCAGGGTGAAGTTCATGGTTGCTGCTGTAGATTATTTCACAAAGTGGGCTGAAGCAGAGCCACTAGCATCCATAACAAGCAGAACCGTGACAAAATTTCTATGGAAAAATGTTATTTGTAGGTTCGGGATCCCTCAAAGCATAGTAATAGACAACGGGCGCCAATTCGACTTAGACCATTTCAGAGAATGGTGTACAGAATTAAAAATCAAAATAAAGTACTCCTCACCAGGTCACCCCCAAGCAAACGGGTAGGCGGAAGCTACGAACAAGGTGTTGCTCTCGATTTTAAAGAAAAAAGTCACAGAGAAAAAGGGAAAGTGGGCAGAAGATTTGCCTGGCATACTCTGGGCGTACAGAACATCAGCAAAGACTCCTATAGGGGAATCCCCGTTCACACTGGAGTATGGGTGCGAAGCAGTAGCTCCGGTCGAAATAGGGCTCCCCACCTATAGAACAACTTATTTCTCAGCCCCCCAGAATGATAAAAAAAATAGAAGAATATCTCAACTTGGTAGAGGAAGAAAGAGAGATGGCGGAAGCGAGGATGTTACGAGAGAAGGCAAAAGCCAGGCAATATTTCAACAAAAGGGTAAGGTCCAGGACTTTCAAAGTGGGCGACCTGGTCTTGAGGAAAACCGGGGTGACGACATAAGGTGAAGGAAAGATGAGGCCTCGGTGGGAAGGACCCTACCTGGTGATAGCCAACAATAGGCCGGGGTCATATCGACTAAGGGACAGCTAGGGCAAGGAACTGCCCCATCCATGGAACGCAGAGCACTTGAATAAATTCTATCAGTAGATTTACAATGTTTTTTACTTCCATTAAATTCCTTGTTGATTTATTACATCTATGCTCGTCAATACATGGATTTCTTTTTATCGCCCTTTTGTTGTTCATAATTTATTGCCTCTCCTTTAGATGGTAAAGCAAGCAGCAGAAGGAAAATATCACGCCAACAAAGTATAAAAGGGCGCGTAGGTCCTCAGACCACACCGACCATTAAACACCAAAGACAAGCCATAGCAGCTTGTGGTGCCAAGTATAAAAAGGGCGCGAAGGTCCACAGGCCACGCCGACCCTTAAACACCAAAG
>QEOT01000361.1:10158-40916 GCA_003123785.1 Pterocarya stenoptera
CTTTTCGATGCGTGGGAAAGGTGCAATGACCTTGTTGTTTCATGGCTACACAATTCCATCAATTCTTCCTTGAAATCCAGCATTGCTCTAGTTGATAATGCTGCTTAGATTTAGGGTGAGCTCAAAGAACGCTTTACCCAACAAAATGGTCATTGGATTTTTTAACTCAAGAAGGCACTAAGAGGTTTGCAACAAGATTCCAATTATGTTAGTGTTTATTTTGAAAAACTTAAAACTCTATGGGATGAAATCAGCATTTATGATCCTGTACCCGATTGCACTTGTGGCAAATTAGTTGTGTTGCTTGATAGATACCAAAGGGACTGTGTCATTCAATTCCTTATGGGTTTGAATGACTCTTTTCAAATCACCCGTGACCAAATCATGCTTCTCTATCCCTTGCCTCCTCTCAATACAATTTTTTCTATGATCCAGCAACAAGAAATGCAGCACCTCATGCTTTCTGCCCTCCCTTCACCAGACACAATGGCTCTTGCTGTCAAATATTCCACAAATTCCTATAGACCCTTTTTCAAGTCTACCCAATCACCCAAACGTGAAAGACCATTTTGCACCCACTGTAAAATTCAAGGGCATACTCTTGATGTCTGTTTCAAGGCTAGAAATACCCAACCTCCTACATGTTCCCATTGCCACATGACCGGCCATATAGCATATAGCAGAAAAATGCTATAAACTTCATGGCTATCCCCCTGGCCATAAACTCCATAATAAAACCAAAGAGTCCACTTTTTCCTCATCTGCTAATTTGACTTCTCTCGACCCAAAAACCACCTCAGATACCCCAATGACCTTCACTAAGGATCAATACCACCAACTGTTATCTCTATTGCAGTCAAAGGATGTCTCCATTGCCAATCATTCAGTGAACACAGTTCAAGCAGATTGCACACATTCCTCAACGATGAATGGTAGTTTTTCTTTCCTTGGCTCTTGCATCTCCAGAAATCACACACACACACACCTTGGATAATTGACACAGGTGCTACGGATCACATGATCTGTAACACCTCCCATTTTTCCTCCATCACTTCTCAGGTCTCTTTCATGGTTAAACTTCCCAATGGTCACACTGCACTTGTCACACACATTGGGACAGTTTTCATTTCTAACATATTAACATTACACAATGTGTTATTCGTCCTTTCCTTCCAGTTTAATTTACTTTCTGTCAAACAGCTAATACTCTCATTTTCTTGTTGTTTTCTATTTCTTTCACATTTATGTTTCATCCAGGACCTTTTGTCATGGACAACGATTGGCATGGGTGAGATAAAAGGAGGACTCTATCATTTACTTGTTGCACCAGTGACTCCAACAGCTCTCTCAGATCATTTACCTCTTTCAAACCTATTAACCTTATCTCTGATATTTGGCATTGTCGCATGGGACACACTCCCTTTTCCAAATTACATGTAATTTAAGATTCTTTAATTCACAACCATGTTTCTACCATCTTTGATGATAATCCTTGTCTTATTTGCCCTATTGCAAAACATCATAGGTTGCCTTTTCCCTTAAGTTCTCATAAAAGCAAACACATCTTTGAACTTGTCCACTGCGACATATGGGGACCCAACTCAGTGGCAGCCTATGATGGCACAAAATATTTCTTAACCATTGTTGATGAATACTCACGTAGCACTTGGTTATATTTGCTTAAAGCTAAATCAGATACCAGACCTTGTCTTGAATCTTTTTGTAATCTGATTGAGAACCAATTCCATACTAAAATTCAAACAATTTGCAGTGACAATGGACTTGAGTTCCAAATGAGAGAATTCTACAATAAGAAAGGAATCATACATCAATGCACTTGTGTGGAAACCCCACAACAAAACAGCATAGCTGAAAGGAAACACCAGCATATCTTGAATATAGCTCGATCCCTCCAACTTCAATCCAACCTTCCCAAGCCATACTGGACTGACCGTATCCTCACAGCAGTCTACATTATTAACTGTGTCCCAACCCCTCTTCTTTCCAATAAAACTCCCATTGAACTCCTCTTTCAACAACCTCCCACATATTCCCACATGTGTATCTTCGGCTTCCTTTGTTTTGCTTCTAATATATCCCACAACCGCTAGAAAGTTGAACCCCTAGGTCGATATTGCGTCTTTCTTGGTTACCCCTTTGGGTTTAAAGGATATAAGCTTTTAGACCTTCACACTAAACAGTTTTCATCTCTAGAGATGTTACCTTCCATGAACATGTGTTCCCCTTTCCCCACTTAGATCAGGCCTTACCTTCATTTTTCCTACTCCTAATTCCTCTCCCTGCCAACCCCTTCAACCTTCCTTACCAGTTTCTACAAATTCAAACATTTCATCCTTCCCACCTTCAACTAATCCTTCCCACTCCGAATCCTCTACTCCACCAAACACTCTCTTGCAAACACATATTTCCTCTCCACCACCAGCTTCACCACCTACACACTCTTGCTCCTTACCTGACCCTTTACTACTTATAGACCTTCCTTCCACATTAGATACACAAACTCTCTCACACACCGAACCTCTTCCTACAGACATTCCCACACCACAACTAGACTCCTCTCCATCACCTCCTCTTCGCCAGTCTACTAGAACCCGACATGCTCCCAAGTACCTGCAAGACTTCCACTGTCAACAAGCCACCTTTATCTCATCCTCCCAATCGAGCAACATGGCATCAGCTCCTTTAGGTATCTCTTTTCCCTTATCTTCTTCAATTTCTTACCATAAATTGTCACCTACTTATGCACTATTTTTCACTACCATTTCATCACAAATTGATCCTATCACTTAAAAGCATGCTGCTAAGGACAGTGACTGGCGAAAGGCAATGGAAACAGAACTTGAAGCCTTAGAGCTTAACCAAACCTGGATCCTTACAGACTTACCACCTCACAAAACTCCCATTGATTGCAAATTTGTCTATAAAACCAAGTATCATTCCAATGGTACAATTGAGAGGAAGAAAGCGAGATTGGTCGCTAAAGGGTTTACACAGCAACCCGTCGTGGATTATCATGAAACTTTTTCACTGATGGTAAAGATGGTTACCATCCGGACTATCCTTGCTTTAGCAGCCATTAAAGGATGGCATTTGTATCAGTTCGATGTCAATAATGCTTTTCTAAATGGAGAGTTACATGAAAAGATTTATATGAAGACACCACCAGGATACAACAAAGGTAAACCTGGCCATGTCTATAAATTGATCAAGAGCTTATATGGTTTAAAGCAGGCTTCCTGCCAATGGTATGACAAATTCTCCACTGCCTTAATTCAATTCGGTTTTACTCAATCTAAGGCTGACTATAGCGTCTTCACTTGCATTTCTGATACAAGTTTTACAGCACTACTAATTTATGTTGATGACATAGTAATTGCTACCAATTCTGTTCAATCTATTTTGGCTTTAAAGGATTTTTTGAACACTCATTTCAAAATAAAAGACCTTGGTAATTTAAGGTATTTTCTTGGCATTGAGGTTGCTCGTTCTCCAAATGGTATTCACCTTTGCCAACGAAAATACACTTTGGATCTCCTTGTTGATTCGGCTCACTTAGCCCCCAAACCATTGACACTTCCCATGGATCAAAATCATAAATTGTCAAAAACATCCGGCACTCCATTGTCTGATCCTACTCCATATAGGCAGCTCATTGGAAGATTACTTTACCTTACCTTAACCAGACCCGACATTAGTTATCCTATTCAAGTATTCAGCCAATTTATGGACCATCCCACTTCCTCCCATCTTTTTGCTGCTTATCGAATATTGAGGTACCTCAAAAATGCACCTGGCCAGGGCATCCTTCTTTCTTCTACCTCCCTTATACACCTCAAAGGTTACTGTAATTCGAATTGGGCCTCATGACAGGACACCCGTAAGTTAGTCACTGGGTTCTGCATTTTCTTGGGCCAATCTCTCATCTCTTGGAGATCAAAGAAACAACAAGTTGTCTCAAGATATTCTGCTGAGGCAGAATACCGCAGGCGTTGGTTACTACTGAATTTACTTGGCTGAGACATCTGCTTCATGATCTTTCCATTCCTCACCCTCAACCTGCTGAGCTCTGTGACAACCAGGCTGCTTTACACATTGCAGCCAATCCGGTCTTCCACGAGAGGACAAAACATATTGAGGTGGACTGCCACCATATCAAAGATAAAATCCAAGAAGGAGCTATTCGAACAGCACATGTTCATACTTCTTCACAGCTTGCCGATATGTTCACGAAGTCCCTGTCTTCTTACTTACTTTACTTACACCTCTCCAAGATGGGAATAGTTAATATCTATTCTCCATCTTGTGGGGGTATTAGAGCAACATGGTACCAGCTCTTGCAAAGAACTCGATCAAGTGGATACAGCTAATACCATGCACATCAACGTCTCTGATGTATAGCAACATGGATCATCAAATAGAATTAATTCTTGTAATAATGCCATAGTTCATTTACCATATTATCCTCATCATAGATGATCTGTTATGTATTATTATGTAATTTTAGAGGTTGTTACATTTCATAGCTGTACAGATAGATAGGCTAGAATATTCCTTAGTTTGTTAGAGAGGTTGCTCTGTTTCATGTATAAAGTAGCTGCACTGTAAATGATTAATCGATTTGATTCGAATACTGAATGCAGAAGCATATTGCACACTCTCTGGTTTCTCTCTCGTTTGCAAGCTTGAATCACTATTCTTACAGGTTCATTTAAGGATTCGGAAATTTCGCTTTTTCGGCTCAATTCGGTTTTATATGTATGATTCGGTTTTGAATTTTTTGTTGAGTTAGTTTTTTTACCCAAATGAATAATTTCTTTTAGTTCAAATATGAGTTTTAGAATCCAAAACATTATTTTCAACTCTAAAAACCATGTATATGTTAATATTTACTTATAAAAATCATAAAGTCACCATTAACCTTGAAACAATGGGTATATATATACATACATATGTCTATATATACACTTATACCATATTATATATGTAACAATGTAACTTAATATGTAATAATAAATAATAACATGTTAATAACTTAATATTAACACTCTAGTTTTAGAGTAAGTTTATATCAAGAAAACATAAATAATAAGATTAAAATTTTAATATTATATTAATTTATAATATTTATAATATATATGTATAATATAAAAAAATAAAAAATATATATTTCAATTCGATTCAATCCAATTCGATTTTCAAATCATAAAAACTGAGACTGAATTGATTGTAATCGATTTCATTCTCGAGAATTGAAACCAACCGAATCGTTATTGAACCAGACTGAACCGGTCAATTTGGTTTAGTTTGATGGGTTGCCAGTTTTTACTTTCAACCCTCCTATGGATCTTTATAATAGAGTGGATTGCCTTAATTTCTACCGTTAGATACTACTGGGTTAATAATGCAATAGGAAATTAAATAATTTTTAGCCATTTAATAACATATATACTTGTCTTGTTAATTTTTGCAAACAAACCACTATGAAAACAAGTTGTTGATGCAAATTTTGGGATTTTGGTATGCCTATTACCACCCGTTGCCCTGCGTATGAAGGTGAGATTTGGAGTCGCCGAGGAGGATTCCTCATATGTTTAAATTAAAAAAAATATATATTTATAGTCTTTGAGTGCTCAAGTGTCGAACAATTTATTTTAAAAAAGTGAGTAAATACCAGATCTACATAAAAGAAAATTAATTTTTTAATAATAAACTCTACTTATTTTCAAAACGATTACGTGATACTTACTCACCCCACCACTATGTATAACATTACTCTTAAAGTAAATCATTGTAAATAAGCAAAGAAAAACCAGAGAGAGACTCCCTATCCTATATGTTATGGTCCATGGAGAATGCAATATGCCAATACTGCACCCTTTCTCCCTGGTCCTCTGACTTCCATGGCCTGACACGGGCGTGTCCATTTTGGGACATTAAATACGGTAACACTTCTAGGCATGTGGTAATCCCTTTAGTATTTGTAAGAGTAAGTTTGAAAATATATATTTTCTGAAAATATATATTTGGTTACCACATGCCTAGAAGTGTTACCGTATTTAAATAATGCAATAGGAAATATATATTTTCAGACTTACTCTGAAAATAATGTAGGATGATGCAAAGATGATGCAAAGATTAATTCACTTCAATAATGTAGTCTGTACGTAGATGACATTCACAATTGGAATGGTTAGGAGGTCCATAAATAGTGGGTTGACTCTATTATTCTTCAAAAGATACCTATTAATTTCCAATGAATTAAATACGGAATTTGATTGGAATGAAAATTCAAAAGATGAATGATTGTTTCACTTCTTTTACTTCTTTCTTTTTAATTAGTATTCGGTCAGACTCATTTACAGTTTTTTTTGTAATACTTTTTGTTTGATCAGATCTCTAAGGCATAAAGATATTTAGAATTATATATATTGTTTCACTTCCTCTCGTCTTTTTTGTTCAACCATATATATATTTATACGTTGAGTAATGTTAGAGAGAAGTCACTATAGTAGTGCATACTTTGCACTCACTATGTGGCTTCTTCTCCTCCTCTCATTTTTCCTCTCATAATTTCAACTTTAAGAGAACGGTCTGGATGAAACCACATATTATGTGCAAAAGTGACTGCTACAAACAATGGCTTCTCTCAAGAATTTTTCTTATACGTTTGACGAAAGACCACAGTGGTCTGCTTATTTAAGATAAAAAGAAACTATACATCATCTATTTTTTCATCATCTTTTTATCATCTCATAATATAAAATTAGATAATAGATTTACAAATAAAATATAATAAATAATTTTTAATCATCTAATGCCACGTAATAGAATAATGAAAGAATGATGAGAATTGTAATGATGAGTCGTGCGAGAAAGGGTCAACTATATATATATAGCCACCTGAGTAGCACCGCTCAAGTGATTGCTTAGGCTAAATTGGCCTTTTCGTTTTTTTTTAATTTTTTTGTTTATATTTTTTTATCATTTTAAAATATTTTTAAAAAATATAAAAAAATATCAATAAATTAATAGTCACTTTTTTAACTATTAAATAAAAAAATTAAAATATATGAGATGTAAAAAAATGAAGAAATAAATTGAATGAGCAAGTAACATTTTTCATATATAAATATATATATATATACACACACGCGCGAGTAGAATAGTACTTTAACAGCATGCATGCAATAGTTACAACTGGGTCATTATTATTTTCCAGAGTTTCGTACAAATTAAGGATCTCAGCTCTTGCACTGCAAGGAAAAAACGAATGTCATTTTCTACAACCAAAGGAGAGGAAGAAGACTCGAGCGACAAAATCATTAATCTTGTGGCTCTCATCTCTTAGCAACTGGATCGATGAATTGGTCATTACTGGGCAAAGTCTCCCGAACTTAGACAATTCAATCCGTTCTCCACTACGGAACTTGATGTGGCCGGAGCAGTTTCAGAGCTACGTAGGATCCATCTCATGGTGTAATATTGAAAGAGGACAGAGTAGAATAGACAGCACAGTGTCGCCGTTGGTGGTCTGTAATCTCCAGGGACCAAGTATTTTTTGTTCTGCTTGAACTTTGACTTCTTCAACTCTCCCATCTCAATAACTCACTCGGTGAGAGAATAGTACCTAACGACCGAAATTCTCTCCTTTAAAGTTCTGACAAATCGTTGATCTTGATCTTGTGCTTTACGTCTTTGATCAATCCTTACGTCGGCCCTCATGCATACTTCCATGGCTTTATCACTTTGTTTTTTTGCTTTCCTATGTCTGATCTTATTTCCTGATCATGTTGCTCAATCTCAAAACGTTGAATTCGTCTTTCATGGATTCAAAGGTCGGGAAGCAAATCTCACCACAGAGGGAGCCTCTATTATCAAGCCTACTGGTTTACTTCGGCTCACCAATCGATCAAACTTCGTTACAGGCCATGCATTCTATACCGAACCCGTTCCAATCATTAGCAGGAGTAGTTCTTCTTCTTCATCCCCAAACGCTTATTCTCCAATTATTCTTTGCTTCTGATGTACTCCAACGGAAGCCAATAATTGCCGGGAAAATTTATCTTTTCTAGCGAATTTTTTTCGCCGAAAATTTCAAATAAAACGCTGTAAATACATGTACGGTTTGCCTATTAAATCGCCGGCAAAATCTTTTCCGGCGATTTTTTTACCGTCGCTATAAGTATTAAAATCGCCGCAAATAAATATTTCCAGCGTTCGGTGTACATCGCTGCAAGTGACCAATCTGTTTTGAAAACTCTATTGCAGCGATTATAAAATCGCTATAATTGTCCATTACCAGCGATTCATAAATCGTTGCTGAAGATATATTCCCAACGATTTAAGATCACTAGAATTGCATATTAAAAACCAAAAAGTCAATTGTAGCGATTATAAAATCGTTGGAAATGTATTTTTCCTAACGAATTTAAATTATGGTCGGAATTGGTGATTTGCAGCGGGTAGTTTTCGCTGCAAATAAATAATTGCGGCGATATATCATCGCCGCAAATAATTTTACACACCAAAAATTTATTTCCGGCGAAATTTACTCGACGGAAAGAGTGTTTCAGAAAATTTAAAAAAAAGGAAAAAAAGAAAAGCACAAAACAGAATACAGTAAAAGTATAATACACATCCAAGTTATATGTTCTTGCTCAAATAAACAATAGCACAAGTGGGAAGCACAAAACTAGACTTACAAATAGTCTAAAAATCAATGTTTCTTTAAAAGAATATGTGAACGAAGATAAAAATTAACAAGGATAAAAATTATGTTAAAGTAGCAAAAGAAACAAGAGAAAGGAATGAACTAACCCTCTTAGCTTTAAAAACTTGCTCCCTTCTGTTAGGTTTTATTCCTAATTTTGTGTATGAAACTAGGACAAAGTATATTTCTTGCCCAATCTGCAAGACATCTGTTATCATATTAAAAAAATGAAAATATATCTGTAAGTCATTCTCCCAATATGAAGCTAGCACAGTAAGTTATGTGCAGCATTTATTATCATGTTACTAACACATCTTTTACCTCTCTTCCTTAGTGCAGATTGATTTTCACTTTGATACAAACATAATTTAAATACTGTACAGGCATACAAAACAACAAAACATGATTTTGATTGCAATTGCGCAGTAGTTTACTTCTACATTTCTAGATGATTAATCAGTGATTAATAATCATGATGCCGTTTCCTCTAGTAAAGTTGCATGAGTTGACTTGCTTAAAAAGTCATCAGGCTAGGTTGACTAGGTTCACAAAAAGATAGCTTTAATCAATGAAAATATGGACTTGTAAGCACTAATAACTAAAAGTAAAATGAATTTCATGTCATGCATTTTCAACTGCAACTAAACTTTGACATATGTGCTTCTAGTTAGTTTGAGAAGAAGGGGTTTTATAGCCATATATATTCAGAGGTACATTGAATATTTGTGTCATGCTCAATTCTTAAAATAATTAAACATATAGATTTTCCTTCGAACAAGATTGAAGAAATTAAGAGAATGTTATCTGAAAATGTGAAAATTTCAGCACAATGGAAGTATGGAATTGAGCATGGAAGCAAGAATAAATCTTACATTATGCAATAATCTAAAATAGCATTTGACAGCTTTTTAGTAACTTGTTGGAATCAAATAAAATGAAGAGCTAAAGCTCACAAGATGGCTGGTTTTTGTCCCTTGTTTTCAATAGTTTTTCATACAAACAAATAACTTTAGTTGAGCAAAAGATGCAAATTAAAAAGGGGGATGAAATGGACTGGTTGAAGCCCCAAAACAGAGTGCATAGCAGAATTTTCTGCACTACCTTGGACAGCTAGTAGCTTCAGCACATTCATGCTCTTAAACACCCCTCATTTAACCACAATCTCAACTACATAAACCAAGCATAATAGAGTTGAAGAAAACCAGAGAAGAAACATCATTTTTTTGTAAAAGCATAGCATAAACAGCAAAGTAGCTCTTGGCAAACTTTAAAAAGTAATTATTTTTCAAATTATTTTGGGAACTATTCTTTCACTAACCTATATATATTGTCTTCCTCACATGAGACGCATCATGTATTGTGTGCACTTTTATCTTAATCATGTATCTATGTGTTGTGTATCTCTCATAGGAACACACTAAAGTCCTTAGTGCAGCACCAGACCAAATGATTAGAGTTGTAAAACAAAACTTTATCCTATAATCAACTTTAAAAATGTCATTATTATAAAAAAGAAATGCTTCTTGCAATGGCCATTGAAACCAAAAAAATAAATAAAAATTGGCCATTGAAACCGAGTATGTATATGCAAGTCAAAAGTCATTTTTAGTCATAAATGAAGTCAAGTAGCACTATAGGGAGTTTGATTAAATTATAAGACAATGAAATATTATGCCATTAGTAGTTAACCAGTAATGCCAACCTCTATGAAGGACAAACCAAGTAATCATGCCAAATACCCAACCTTTTCAAGAATGGAAAAAAAAATATTGAGGTTGCATCAGTTTAANTGAGCATGGAAGCAAGAATAAATCTTACATTATGCAATAATCTAAAATAGCATTTGACAGCTTTTTAGTAACTTGTTGGAACCAAATAAAATGAAGAGCTAAAGCTCACAAGATGGCTGGTTTTTGTCCCTTGTTTTCAATAGTTTTTCATACAAACAAATAACTTTGGTTGAGCAAAAGATGCAAATTAAAAAGGGGGATGAAATGGACTGGTTGAAGCCCCAAAACAGAGTGCATAGCAGAATTTTCTGCACTACCTTGGACAGCTAGCAGCTTCAGCACATTCATGCTCTTAAACACCCCTCATTTAACCACAATCTCAACTACATAAACCAAGCATAATAGAGTTGAAGAAAACCAGAGAAGAAACATCATTTTTTTGTAAAAGCATAGCATAAACAGCAAAGTAACTCTTGGCAAACTTTAAAAAGTAATTATTTTTCAAATTATTTTGGGAACTATTCTTTCACTAACCTATATATATTGTTTTCCTCACATGAGACGCATCATGTATTGTGTGCACTTTTATCTTAATCATGTATCTATGTGTTGTGTATCTCTCATAGGAACACACTAAAGTCCTTAGTGCAGCACCAGACCAAATGATTAGAGTTGTAAAACAAAACTTTATCCTATAATCAACTTTAAAAATGTCATTATTATAAAAAAGAAATGCTTCTTGCAATGGCCATTGAAACCAAAAAAATAAATAAAAATTGGCCATTGAAACCGAGTATGTATATGCAAGTCAAAAGTCATTTTTAGTCATAAATGAAGTCAAGTAGCACTATAGGGAGTTTGATTAAATTATAAGACAATGAAATATTATGCCATTAGTAGTTAACCAGTAATGCCAACCTCTATGAAGGACAAACCAAGTAATCATGCCAAATACCCAACCTTTTCAAGAATGGAAAAAAAAATATTGAGGTTGCATCAGTTTAATAAATCTCTGACCTGATCAAGATTACTTAAATCTCTGACCTCTTGTTTGAGAATCAGTCTTTGCATGGCACTAATGATCTTATATTTTTTAAAATATATAAAGGGATCAATTCAGCCAATTAAACTACCCCTTCACTCTTTGTTGGCACTAATAATCTTTTATCTTTGAGCCTTTTGTTCTGGAAAATAAAGTTGTTCTTTATTAGTTCAGGTATTCTGATCTAAGTGGGATGCTCATTTGCCTTCTTATTGGACTGCTTTTACTTATGGTTGTGTGGATTTGCTTCTATTGTATGCTGGTTGGTGGCTCGTTTTGAAGTGCTGGGCATTGCTTTCAAAACTTGGTGTGGTTGTGGCTGGGTTCTCGGTCCCCTATTGTGGATGACTCTCTTCTTTGATGGCAAACTTATGGCTAGTTTTTAGTGCAGGCTTGTGCTGTTCGTGGTGGAAAAGCTTATGTTAGGCCTAGCTGTTGTGGTGGAAATGTAAGCCTGCTATGTTGGTGGTGGGAATGGCTATATTTATTCAAGCTCTTTTGAATACTGGTTGCTACACTAGATGTTTCCGGCTGTGCAAATTGTTGTACTTGTTTTGTTTGTTCCCTTTGAAGGACCACTCTTCTCTTGTAGTACCTTAAGTTATGCTGTATTACTGTTGTTAATTGCTGTCTTTCCTAATTGTTTATTTTCTTCATGTGGAATAACATTACCTTACTCATCCAAAACTAACAGAAAAGTGAACAAAATAGATAAAGCAATGATTACAAATTAGAATACAAAGGGAAAAGAAAAGGAATATTGCCAAAGCAAAAGATTCAAAGAAAAGTACCTAATCATCTCTCTGAAAAGCACGAAATCCAGAATAATCCTTGAGCGACTGCATTTCATAAACCACCAACTCATGTTACACTTTTTACAGACTAAGCATGCAACTTTAAATTGAACAATGTAACGGCAAAAAATATTTTCAAATTAACAAAATGGTACTAGCATTCGTCCATGACTACAAATATATAAGACATACGTTGGGGCATGCACTTCTGTAGTGGAGTATCATACAATCATTTTTAGTTAATTTTTTCTCCACTCAATCTTTTTGATAAATTCTTTACCTCAACCTTTAAATTTTCCTAATTATACACACTCAAACATATGTTTAGGAACTATATTATTTCATTACTACTCATTCATCATCTAATTAACTCTCTTAACTCAGAAAGGAAAAAAATATATATAAGATAATTGCCGTTTTTCATCTTATATAAGATAATTGCTGTTTTTTTTTTATGAATAAAAACCCATATGGCTTCTTGTTCATCCTCATCCTCATCTTCATGCATGTCATCCTCAACAAGACCAAACTTTTCCTGTAAGAATTTCTGCTGCCTAGCAACAACAGAGAGTATTCGTAATTAATAAAAGTTGTAATCCTATCAATGTAACAGCCAAATAGGTATACTACATACCCCTAGATGATTTAGCATCCCCTCACCAACCACGCCATCCCCCCCTTCTGAAAAAGATAAAAAATATTCTCCTTGGAGAAAATGCTCTTATTTTATACTTTATACTCAACCATCAAAACTCATTGCAACTTCAAACTATAACAAACTGATACTTTTCATGTCCCAATTGAATTATAGTCGTTGATCAAATAAAAGAAAAACAAGATGTCAACCTAACACATTATTGAGGGCAAATATGCAACCAATAAAGATTGTATTGGGAGGAGCCAGTTAAGTCATCATCCATTTTGTTTCAATTCATGTCCAGTGTCGTAGATATTAAAAAAAGATAATGAAATACTAGTAGTCATAATTAAAAAGAAATAGATGTTTTAGATGTTCTATTTGGCATCAGTTAATTAAAAGAGCACCAAGAGTAACTGTATAAGGTAAAGACATGAACACGCTTAAAATAAAATTATATAACCATTCATTGATAAATATAGATGAGAAATATCAGCTAAAATGTAATCACTCATTGTAAAGATTATGTGATAACCAAATCAAAAAAAAGAAAAAAAAGAAAGAAAAGAAAAGAAAAAAAAAGCCTTAATTACCAACTAGAGGAATATGAAAAAATAAAAGAATATTTATACCATTTAATCACCTAACCTTTGAATTTAGAAACTTGTGCTCTTAATCAACAGAATCTTTGTACTCTTATGTATTTTGTTCCTAATTAATTCAGACGAATAAATTATCACATTGAGTTTCATGCTCTTAAACTAGTGGTGCCTCATGCATATAGTCTTTCGATGGTGCATGTCCTAAGTGAGGTTTAAATTCCCCTTTAACCAAAGCTGTTTGAGAAGTATGTTCTTGTGAGATTTAAACAGTATATATATGTTCTATGGAAATTGCCAAATAAAAGAAAATGTTATATACCATGTTAGAGAATCCAATTGTCTACAAACACATGGACAAAAATGAGAAAAATATACAAATTCAACCAACATCACAGTAAAACAAATTTTCTTTTGCCCTTACCTATTTTTCCAAACTCACGGCAGGATGTGCTGGTGCTGCTGCGATGGGCTGCTGCTGCTACAGGCTACTACAGCAGCAGCAGCTTGTTGGAACCAAATTAAAAGAAGAGCTAAAGCTCACAAGATGGCTGGTTTTTGTCCCCTGTTTTCAATAGTTTTTCATACAAACAAATAACTTTGGTTGAGCAAAAGATGCAAAAGAAAAATGGCGATGAAATGGACTGGTTGAAGCCCCAATATAGAGTGCATAGCAGAATTTTCTGCACCACACTGGATAGCTAGCATCCAAAGTACATTCATGCTCTTAAACATCCCTCATTTAACCACAATATCAACTACATAAACTAAGCATACTAGAGTTATCCAAAACCTGAGAAGAAACATCATTTTTTTGTGAAAGCATAGCATAAACAGCTGATTGAGCTGCATTATTGCATATTTTACACATTTAAAACCAATATATTTTTAATTGTTTTATTATTCTATCATTGGTTTTAGATGGAAAAATTAATTAAGACGCATAAATCCAAGTTGTGAATTAAATTGATTAAAAGCATAGTTTATGCTTGATTTTATAACTTGTGATTTATTTGGGCAATAAGTTCTTCACATGCACAACACATTTTTAATATTTTAGTCTACTTTTATTTTATTTATTTATTTATTTTCCTTTTCTAAGTTTTATTTTATTTTATTTTTTTTATATTATTATTTATTCTGCCTGTTTTATTTCATTTAACTTTTTATTTTATTTTATTTTTATTTTTATTTTTTATTTTTATTTTTTATTTTTCTGCCCTGACTAAACGACATGTCGTTTGGTCGGCAGACCAAAACGACATGTTGTTTTGCACTGAACTCGTTTCACCATTTACGCTAAACGACATGCCGTTTTGTCTAAGGATAGAAACGACACGTCGTTTGCGTCATCTTCAACCTCACGACAGCACCACTCCATGCACAGCGCTGAGCAGCTCCAGCCGTGCGCAGTCTCCACGCCACCATGCATCTCCATTGGCCGCCAGCAGTCAACAGAAGACGCAGGAGAACCTCTCAACCACCACCCACACACAGCAACGCCATCTCCGAAGCCACTACACCTTCACGTAAACTTCCGCAGTGTTTCATCATGCACAGCCGTGAACCAGTCCCGTAACTCCACCGCACTGTCCATGCACCGCTCCTCCACGTCCAGGAAACGACCACCGTGTGCCACTGCCCAGCATCCACGGCCATGCGAAATCAGCCAACCACCACTTCTCCCTCTAGCTCAGCACTCTCTCTACCTCTCTGTTTCACTCCTCTCTCTCAGTAACGACACTGCAACAGGTCCTCTGCAAGAGCAGCCGTGCCCATCACCTACAGCCCTCCTCCGAAGCCACCAGCTGCGGGTCATGCATGCAACCTCCATCTAAAACATGCATGCGGGAAAAGAAAAGAAATGGAAAGCTTCAGAAGCAGACACACGGAGAAGCAGAGACGAAACGGTAGGGACGAGAGAAAGAAAGGAAGAAAGAAGAAGAAAAAAAAGAAAAGAAAAGAGAAGGAAGTAGAAAGCGAACGAGCACGCTGGAAGCGGAAAGAAAAGAAAAAGAAAGGAGAAGAAGAAAAGAAAAAAGAAGCAGAAAGAAAAGAAAAGAAAAAAGCTGGTGCAGAGCAGATGCACGCGATGGCAGAAAGCGGACGAGCACGCTGGAAGCGGAAAGAAAAGAAAAAGAAAGGAGAAGAAGAAAAGAAAGAACAGAAAGAAAGAGAGAGACGGACGGAGCGGAAGAAAAGTAAAATAAAATAAAACGAAGCATGGGAAACAAGGCATGGGAAACAAGACAGACGCACATGGGCAGCGCGGACACAAGCAACAATGATTTATTTTGAAGCCTATATAAGGGTTTGGAGGCAGACGGAAATGAGTGTGAGATGTTAGGGAGATGTTAGGATGTAGTAGGAAATTAAAGTCAGAGAGGGAGAGTCAGTCAGGAGTTAGAGAGATTTTAGTGTGAAATTAGAGTGAGAGTTCAGAAAAAAATAGTGGGGAGCTTTTTTTCAGTCAGTTTTTATTTTTCAAATGTTAGTTTTGTATAATTCATTTATCATTTCAGAAATCAGTTATAATTTATAGTCCAGTAAATTTTATTTTTGTAAGTCTTAAATTCCAGTCTTGAGTTTGTTTAGTGAATAAATTTTCAGTCCTCTTTGAGAAATGTTGAGAGTACAGTTTATTTTAGTTGAGAGTTCATTTTAATTGGAAGTTTAGATTTTTGGGTTGGAGAACGCAGTCTCCATTCCCAAACATCAAGTTTATTCCTTACAATTCATGTCGTCACTTAATTTAAATTTATGTCATTTAATTTTCTTGTTCCTTTAAATTTAAGTTATTTAATTTCCATCAATTTTAATTTACTATCTTGCATTTTTATTTCTTACTTTTCATTGTTCACTCAAAACCAACAAACATGAATCTAGTCCATGACTAGTAAATTTTCATTTCCATTGCACTCCCACATTCATTGTACATATCATCACTTTAATTTTATTCTCTCATCGTAAATATTTTCACTACTTTCATGAGTTTGATTTTTAAGCATTTTCCCTGAGGAGACGATCTAGGAATTTATTCCTAATTATTACGCGACATACTCCTGCACTTGGGATAGCCTTTGTGCTGCTCATTTTTGAGTGAGTCAACAGCAAGAGTTCAAATCAACCCAGAACTATATGTTGATTGATCATCAACCAAGTATTGTAGTGAGACAACATATTAAATGGAAGAAGCCAGAGGAAACATGTGTTAAATTTAGCCAATTAGGATGCTGTTGTAGATAACAAGAACAAGAAGGTGGGAATAGGGGTTATAATGAACATAAACTAAGAGAGGAAAAAATGAAATTTTAAACTAACCTAAACTTAGTCTTCTAGCAAATGAAATTTAAGCCAAATTTCCTGCCTTATATAGTGAAGATATAAGCTCAAAATGAAGGTAAAATTGCTGCAGCACAAGTAGCAAAAATCAGGTATTGTTTGATGTACTTTGAACTCTAAGAGGTGGGTTTAAATTTAAAGAGAGATCATTCCACTCACTACATAAATTCTAGACAGCAGCAGAAATTCAAGGAAAAGCAAAACATGGTTGCTGTTTGTGTGCATAGCTTGAACCCGATAATGAAAGAGCAGATTTTCCACTTTTAATCAAGGGGACTCAAATTAAAACTTTATATTAAAGTTGGTTGAAACAATAAAAATTAAACAACTGGATATTTGTCCTCTCTTTTCCTCCATTTTTGTCCACCTTTTCAGGAAACCAAACAAAGAAAGCAGTTCAAGATCATACCAGAAAACACCTTCACATAATCACTAAAAATGCATAGAATTCAAAACCAGAGACGACAACAGTTATTGACTACAAGTGCTTGAACTTTTCCAGTAAAACAAGAAAATTACCAATGAATATTCAAGACCTATCAAGGATAGAACTCTCAAAGCCTTTGCTACCATCTTACAAAACACAAGGCAGAAGGCTTCCAGCACAAAATTCAACTACTTTTTGTCTTACTCCCGAGCTATAACAGATTCAACTTCAACAACCACATATGAAACTTTTATTTTTAAAGAAACAAATTAGCAATGATTTATGAACTTTCATTTGAAAATACACAATCAAGTGTCTATTAACAATGAATATTCAAGACCTGTCAAGGACAGAACTCTCAAAGCCTTTGCTACCATCCTACAAAACACAAGGCAGAAGGCTTCCAGCACAAATTCAAGTGCTTTTTGTCTTACTCCCGAGCTATAACAGATTCAACTTCAACAACCACATATGAAATTTTTATTTTTAAAGAAACAAATTAGCAATGATTTATGAACTTTCATTTGAAAATACACAATCAAGTGTCTAATAAGTTAGGGTTTCCGTTGCAAGATAGCAATCCACAATCAATGAACATAGATTTGAGCCTCAGAAATGTAACAAATGGGAAATCATGAGAGCAAGGGGGAAAATTACAGATATATATATATCTATATTCTAGCAAAACATGAAGAAAAAATATAAGAAAAGAAGAATCGAAACTCACAAGGGAGAGGCAGATCAGTAGCAGATCGCCTAGGGGGGGCTATGGCTTGCGAACAGAGCAAGGGAGAGAGGGAGGGCCTCGGGCTGCTGGGCTAGGCGTGGAGGTGAGGGGGCCGATGGCGTCGAGGTGTGAGTGGTAGCAACGGCGCCCCTAGCGGCAGGGATATCGAGAAATCCAAGAGAGAGAGGTTGATGCCAGATTCGGTGAAAAGGACATTTCCGCCGTGGGGGCTGGGGGAGAAGGAGGGAGTGGCCGTCGAGGTGAGGTGGAGGCGGCGTGGTGGGGTCCCTGGCTGCGAGCTATGTGCGGCGGCGTGGGTTGAGGGAGAAGAGGGATTCGGGAGGCAAAGCGGGGGAGAGAGAAATGAAGGGAAACAAAACGCGGGGGAGAGAAAGAAATGAGGGGAAACATAACGCAGGGGGTTTAAATTTAATTTAACTTTTCCGGCGATTTAGATTCGCCGAAAATATCATTTTAGTTGGTCACATGTGTTCTTACGACGACAATTTTTGCAGCAAATAATACTTATCACGTCGATTTCTCAAATCGACGGAAAGGTCTGCCGCTGCTCAAATAGGCAAAACTTTTTGCAGCGACTTAAATTGCCGCAAAAAGTCATGCCCATTTGGAAATTTTCTTGCGACGATAATAAAATCGTTGGAAAAGGCATAAATTTTCTAAAAGATCTATTGCAGCGCTTTTTATTCGCCGCAAAAGTAACTATTGTGGCAATTTAACCATTCTCCACAATGAAAATGCTGCTACAGTTACAAATGTTATTTGCCGCGATAGTTACGCGCCAGAAAAGATCAAATAGTCGCCGCAAATAAACGAACAGTAATTTCAGCATGTGATTTTCGGATGCAGTGATTTTGAGTCATGCGGCTATACGAAAATCGCTGGAAATAAGAGTAAATTGCGGCGATGTTTTTTCCAGCGATTATAAAATCGCTGGAAAAGGCCTTATTTCTTGTAGTGAGGATGAGCGTTACCTTGGAATTTTCAATGAATCCAACGATGGAAATTCTTCCAATCATATATTTGCTGTTGAATTTGATACGGTTAAAGGGTATAACGAGCCTGAAGGAAACCATGTGGGGATCAACATCAATGGCATGTCTTCCCAGGCTGCTAAACCAGCTGCTTATAGTGACGAGAGCAATGAAGAAAACGAAGAAGAAATTAAATTGGAGAGAGGTGATCCTATTCTTGCCTGGATAGATTATGATGGACAGCAAAAAGCTGTGAATGTAGCAATATCTCCAGCAACGAAAGCGAAACCTAGCACACCCCTCCTTACTCTGCAAAAAGATCTGACTTCGATTCTTTTGGATAGCATGTATGTTGGTTTCTCCGCATCAACGGGCGAGAAATCAAGCTCTCATTACATCTTAGGATGGAGTTTTTCGACGAAAGGAGTTGCTCCTCCACTAAATCTTTCACAACTTCCTGAGCCACCTCCAAAGGAGAAAAGTCCATCATCTTTCAAACCCCAAGTTACTGCAGTGATTGCCACTTTATCTGTTTTAACGATTATTTTGTTGGGAAGCCTGTTTGTTCTCACCTTGTACAAATGGTTGGCGCATGCGCGGCATGAGATTCTCGAGGATTGGGAGTTGGATTGTCCTCACAGGTTCAAATACAGGGATCTTTATGCAGCGACCAAGGGTTTCAAAGAGAGTGAGGTTATTGGAGTCGGAGGCTTCGGTGCAGTCTACAAAGGTATTTTACCTGCCACTGGAAGCGACCAAGGGTTTCAAAGTGTTGAGAACTTGATAAAAGAAAGATAGAAAAACTGAAAACTAGAAAACCGTGAGAAAGAAGATGAAAAACTATCTTATCTTGTGTTGAATGAACTCTGTATTAATTGATACAAGTGCTTTACATGTACTTATATAGAAATGAAACTTAACAGAAAATAACTGTCAACTGTCAAGGCTCATTGTCTATTTTGCCCTTTTCATATTTTAACTTTAATTTCATATCTTCTATTTTTGAGGCTATACTCCAACACCCCCCTTTAAAATGAACATGAATATTAAGGATGTTCATCTTGCGAAGAGTATAATGAAAAGGTAAAGAACCAAGTGGTTTTGTAAGAATGTCTGCCAACTGTAGTCTAGATGGAATGTAAAATTGTTTGATGAGGTTTTGCTGCAGCTTTTCACGAACTAAATGGTAGTTAATTTGAATATGTTTGATTCTTTCATGCTGAACTGGATTTGAGGCTATGGACATTGTAGACTTGCTATTAGTGTACATTAAAGTTGGCTGAGAATGGGTGATTTGTAAATCCTGTAGTGCATAAACCAACTATTGGACATCACATGTTGTGACTGCAAGGGCTCAATATTCTGCTTCAGCAGAGGATCAACTTATAGTTACTTGCTTTTTGGACTTCCATGAGATCAATGAGTCTCCCAAAAACACTACAAACCCTGTAACACTTCTCCTTGTATCAATGCACCTTGCCCAATCACTATCTAAAAAGGCCTTGAGTTGCAATTTTGAGGATGCTGAGAAGAATAATCCCTGACCTGGAGTGGCTTTCAAGTACCTTAACACTCTAACTACTACTAGATAATGACTCACAGCAGGCTTAGCAAGGTATTGGTTGAGGACTTGAACTGAATATGCAAGGTCTGGTCTTGTAAGTGTTAAGTATAGGAGCCTCCCAATGAGTCTTCTGTAGGCTGATGGATCTTCATACAAAGTAGAATCAGTGGTTGTGAGTTTTAAATTGGTCTCCATTGGAAAGGCAGCAGGCTTTGTACCAATTGTTCCCGTGTCTTGAAGAATATCCAGTGCATATTTCTTTTGGCAAAGAGAAATGCCTGCTTTTGATCTTGCTATTTCCAAGTCAAGGAAATATTTTAGTGGCCCCAAGTCCTTTATAGTGAATTGATCGTGCATAAATTCTTTTAGGAGTTGAATTTCCTGTAAGCTATCACTAGCTAGCAACACATCATCAACATATACCAGCAATGCCATGAAGGATGTTGTGGATTTCTTTATAAAAAGAGAGCAATCAGAAGTTCCTTGAGTGAAACCATAGCTAAAGAGGGCAGTGGATAGTTTTTCAAACCATTTTCTAGATGCTTGCTTGAAGCCATAAAGGCTTTTCAAAATATGACAAACCTTATTTTCTGGATTAGGCATTCCATGGGGCACCTCCATATAAACTTCTTCTTGTAAATCACCATGTAAAAATACATTGTTTACATCCAATTGATGAAGATGCAAGTTCTTAATTGCAGCTACAGCAAGTAATAGTCTAATAGAAGTCACCCTTGCCACAGGAGAAAAAGTATAAAAGAAATCCAAACCCTCTTGTTGATTATAGCCCTTTGCCACTAATCTAGCCTTGTTCCTTTCTATGCTTCCATCAATTTTATATTTTACTCTGAATACCCATTTACAATCAATAGTCTCTTTATTTTTAGGTAGAGTAACAAGGTTCCAAGTTTTATTTAACTCCAAAGTATCAATTTCATTTTTCATAGCATTTTGCCATTCAGGAAATTGTGCAGCTTGTTTATAGGATTTAGGTTTTGGACAATTTGAAATTAAAGCAAGAAAAGCACTATGAGAATTAGATAGTCTACTAGTAGATAAGAAAAATGAGATAGGATATGGATTACCTTTAGAACCATCTTTAGAAGAAGTGAGAGGTGTTGCATTTGAAAAAACATTGCTGCAATAGTAGTCTTGCAAAAAACTGGGTTTTTGTCTAACTCGAGAAGATTTTCTTCTGTTTGGACTATTGTTAGGTTGATCATGAGTCATGGAGATATTTGGATCACTGTTTGGTATAGATTCATTGATAGTCAGAATGGTTAAATCACTATGGTTAGGAATAACAACTGGATTTTTAGAGTAATAGTATGTACTATATGAATTTTCTGAGATAGGAAACAAAAAGGAATGAGTATGAAAATCTGTAGGGATTGCTTTAAATGGGAAAGTATTTTCATGGAATGTAACATTCATTGAAATGAAAATTTTATTGCTACTGAGATCCATGACTTTATAACCTTTGATATCAAATGGATATGCAAGGAAGACACATTTTGTAGCTCTTGGATTGAATTTTTGTCTGTGATGTTGCAATGTAGATGCAAAACAAAGGCAGCCAAAAACCTTTAAATGAGAAAATTTTGGTATTTTGTTAAACCACATTTCATAAGGTGTTTTATTATTGAGAAGTGGGGTGGGAATTCTATTTATTATATGAGTAACAGCTAGTACACAATCACTCCAAAAAGATATTAGCTTGAAACATTAAGGCTCTAGCTATGCTAATTAAGTGTTGATATTTCCTTTCAACTACTCTATTTTGTTGTAGAGTTTCTACACAACTTCTTTAGTGTAAAATTCCATTTTCATGATAAAAATCATTGATGAAAAATTCTGGTCCATTATCAGACCTTACTATTTTGATAGATGTGTTAAACTAAGTTTTTATCATGTTGCAAAAATTCTTTAGTGTAAAAGAAACTTCACACTTGGTTTTAAGCATATAAACCCAAGTACATCTTGTAAAATCATCAACAATTGTTAAGAAGAATTTAAAACCCGAGTAAGAAATTGTTGCAAATGGACCCCATATATCATTATGTATCAAATCAAAACTCTTATTAGAATTGGTAGGAGATACAATAAAGAGTAACTTTCTTTGTTTTGCTAATGGACATACATCACAAATATTTTGAGAATCGATAGAGATTGAAGGGTCTAATTGCTTGAGGAGAAGCAATCTAGAAGAGGATGCATGGCCAAATCCGTAATGCTAGATATCTAGGGAATTTTGTGACACAACTGAAGCAAAAGGGGCTGAGTTAGACTTAAATGTGTTGCAGGGAGAAGCCTTAGGTTCAGCTTGTTGTAAAATGTAGAGCCCGTGTTTCTCAAATGCAATCCCAATCATATTCTTCAGGGATTGGTCCTGTAAAAGGCAGTGAGAATGAGAAAGGATGAGCAAAGATTAGAACATTTAGTGAGCTTAGAAAAAGATAAAAGATTGACAGAAAAAGAAGGTACACATAGTACATTTGATAAGAATATTTGATTGGAGAGACAGATTGTGCCAATATGAGGGGCTGGAACTTTTTGACCATTAGGTAGGTTTATTGAAGTATCAATATTTTTGGGGGGAAAGCAGTATAATAGTGGTGAAGAGATATATGATATGTTGCACCAGTGTCGAGAATCTATTGATAATTGGATTTTTGAGTAAATAAAGTAGGATTATAAGAGGCATTACCAANGACCATTAGGTAGGTTTATTGAAGTATCAATATTTTTGGGGGGAAAGCAGTATAATAGTGGTGAAGAGATATATGATATGTTGCACCAGTGTCGAGAATCTATTGATAATTGGATTTTTGAGTAAATGAAGTAGGATTATAAGAGGCATTACCAGAGAAATTTGAAGATGTAACAAGATTGCAAGTTGAAGGGATATTCTGAACATTTGTAGAAGACTGAGAAGTATTGGCAAGAGCTATGAGTTTATTAATCTCTTCAACAGTTAAACAAAACCTTGGTTTCTTATTGTTGGTTTGATTATAGACCTCAGTTGAAATGGCATTATGAGCAGAGTAATTTCTTTTCCCTTTTGGTCCAGCCCACCCAGGGGGGATAACCATGAAGCTGAAAGCATTTTTCAATGGTATATCCATTGTATCCACAATGTGTGCAATGAAGTGAAGCTTTCTTGGATTTTTCTTTTGAGAACCAATATGAAGAAGTTGCTGGATTCGATTGCTTTACCATCAATGCATGTGTTTCAGTAGGAACTGAATTACTAAGCTGTCTTTGACTCTCTTCTTGAAGCAACAGAGAAAGCACTTTGGCTATTTTCCATATGTATTGTGAAGTCTTTGGAGATGTTTTCCATATGTATTGTGGATTCTACTTTAGTAGATCTATAGTTGTTTTGTCAATGTTTATGTTTTGCACGGTCATTTTTTTCATTATGGGTTTCAAAATGCAACTGTTCTGTGACTGGATACACTTTTTTTTCACTTGTTTTCCTTATCATTTTCTATCTTTGTCTGTGAATCAGTGGTTATACACGTTATTTGAAGTTCACCTCAAGAGTGGTTTGGATCCACAAAATTTGGGCATTTTCCTATTATTTTCGTGCTATCTGATCTATTTTTTGCATGTTGTTGAAGATGATCCAAGATCTGATTTTGGGGTTTTTGTTTTTTATTTGCATGTTATGATAGATTAGAAAATATATTTTTTTATTTGCATGATTCTGTGAATCATGTTAGGTAGGAAACGGTGGTGCACAGAATCATGTTAGGTAGAGAAACGGTGGTGAGTTATAGAGGGGAGAGAAAGAAATGTTTTTGAGAAATTTTTGTAATTTTTGTTGCTTCTTCATTTTTATTTCCCAAAAATGATAGTAACATCTCATAAAATTCTTAAGGAAATAAAACATTTAAGTTAGGTTTGGTAACTAAGTTTAAACACAAAATTCTCATCTCATCTCATTATTACAACTTTTTCAAATTTTCATACAAAATATAATAAACAATTCAACTTTTTCAAATTCCAATTTAACTTTTTCAAATCCAAAAACAATAATAATATTAAAATATAATATTTTAAACTTTCATCTAAAACCAAAAATTCTCATCTCACTCCTCAAACTTAACCTTAAAGATATGAACTTTAATGTGACACAGTGTTTTATTCCCTCTATTTTTAACCTATGTGAATATTTAGGTCTATTTCTTTATTTTTGTACAAATCTGTAATTTTTGTAGATTTTTTTTTTCTCTTTTGGCATTTCTTAATGATTTATTAAGATGTATAATTTCGAAAAAAAAAAATTGCATTATTTACCTATGAATTATATAATTTATTTCTTAACCTTAAATCAATTTTAAAATTTTAAAAGTATGTTATATAAGTGATATATAAGTTTGAAGAAAACTGTAAACAATCTGTGGAGCTGGCACAGATTGTTTACTATTATTCTACAAATAAGTAATATAAAGCATACATGTTTGATTATAATCGTTAAGAGTAATAATAATAGGTAAAGTACTATAATTATACGTATTTGTAAAGAAATAAATTATAACTTATTCATATATTAAATATGTAATATGTCATTATTAGTATTTCACTTTGATAAGTGTCACAATGTAAAATCAATCACTTTGATAAGTGTCACAATGTAAAATCAATTAATGTCTTGCATTCTTTTAGTTTTTTTTTTTTTTTTCTTTTCATGTTGCTTCAGATTTGTTTCGTTATAGAGATTAATTTTTTTTTTACTTCAGATGTGTTTCATTATACAGATTATATCAATGGAAAAGGTGGCGGTCTAACAGAAGAAAACTCCCAAGTAATTTTTCTGGCTTTCTATTGATTGCATGTAATCATTATGCACTTACTAACAACACATCTATACTCATGCATTCATTGTTCAACACTGGTGTATCTTGGTTCATTGTTCATTGTTCATTGTCAAAATTTCTCTCTTTTTCTACTTTCATGTTTGCGGCAATCATATGTACAAAATTGTGAGAGACTTGGTGCTTTCAAGTGTATATGCATGCATATACACTTGAAAGCACCAAGTCTCTCACAATTTTGTCTGTTTGATGCATTGAAAATTTACCAGAACTCACAACCATTAGAGAAGGTTGATGATAAAGGTATTAGGTGCAATATTTGCCTATGATTACCTGCAATATCATGTTTTTATATCCGACAAAGCTTGATTTAGGGGTTTCATTGTCAATATAGAACTGGGATCTACCCCAGCAGCATTTCACGCTTTACTTTTGGTGTAATTTACTTTTCTTCCACCATAAAACAACTTTTACTTCCTTTTGGTGTGCTGGTGCAAAAGGGTGCAACTCCAACTGAATGTTGAACTATCTAAGGATGCCTAGGAATCTTGACCATAAGGCAACATATCTTTTTTACTTTTGTATTTTTCATTTGCCATTCATGATGTTACGTTATAATTCATGCGCATGTGAAGAAGCCATGTTTTGGTTTGTGTAGTAAAAAATTCAAGTTAAAAAGCATATCTTCATAATATAATTGTCAAGCAGATAGAAAACATTTTTACTTGGATCTTCTTCTTCTTGATTTTATTTGAGAAGTTGGATCTTTTTGGTTAGTAGAATGCATATAATTTGTTGCTATTTGTCAAAAAGGTATTTTCAATTATAGGTACTATGAAATTTGGAGCAACATGTATTATATTCCAGCATGGAGACAAGGAACATGAAGCGTGGCTTGCTAAGAAGTTACTTGCTAAATTAGTGGTCGGCCAAGTGATTTTATTCTAAAGGAATGAAGTTCTTGTTCTAGGTTTCTAAAGCATTTTTTTTTTTTTTATTAGATGCCTAAAAATTATTTTAGTATTTTTTTTAGTGTATAGACGAGAGATTCTTTAGCCATGAGTTGCTTTATGTCTCAATTCTGAATGCTAAGAAAAATAAGACCCCATTTCGTTAACCTGCTCTATAAATTGTGATCATATGGTTGTTTTCGTTCATCATATCTGATCTCTCTAATAGATATATTTTACAGTTTTTTGTTGCTTTGAATTTTCGTGGATTCTTGTTTGTCTTTCGCCGAGATTTATTTCCTTTTTGAGTGTTGATTTTGCAAGACCCTTTTTCTCTGAAAACTTTTTCTTGTTAATGCATATGTTGTTTTGCAGTGGAGCTTCTAAGTTCTATCCATTCTCTGATAGGTTTGGGGGTAAAGGTAAGATGAGATTTTTCATCTTCATCTCATCTCATCATTACATTTTTTTAAATCTTCATATAAAATATAATAAATAATTCAACTTTTTTAAATCTCAATATTACTTTTTTAAATTCTAATTTAATTTTTTCAAATTTTAAAATTAAAAAAATAATATTTTAAACTTTAAAATAAAACACAAAATTCTCATCTCACCCCCAAACCTATCCTGATAAAAAAGATCTACACAGTTGAACCATCAGAAGTGGAGCTCTTGAAGTTTAAGGCCTTGTTTGGGTACTGTGAGTACCTTAGGTACTCTCAAACACTTTCACTACTATTCTTTACTTTATTATTACTTTTTACCTACTTTTTTTACTATTCATTACTTTTCATTTACTTTTTACAATTATTTAATATTTTATTATTACTTTTTCACTACTATTTACAAATATTCTCAAACACTTTCACTACTCAAACCAAGCCTAAACCTTTTGTGAATACTGAATTTCATAATTGAAAAAATATATTTACAATTATAAATTGAACGACGGCCGCATAATCGTTTTGAAAAAAAAAAAATTTACTACAGGAATTTTGCCTTCTCGCGGGGAGCGGGATCCCCGCATTTCTCCTGTTTTCTAGCAGTAAATTTTCAGAAACTGCAATTTTCACTCTTCGCTAATCGGTCGAAAGTAAAACGCCTGTTCAGAGGGGTTTCGGTGAGAAATCATGGGCGGCTGCAATTGCTGCAGCTAACTCGGCCGACATTTCTCTCAGCGAAATCGCCTAGCCAATTTGGTCTAAAGGGCAATTATGGTGAGGAGGCGTCGCAAATTTCTGGTCATTTACGGCGATTTTGTGGGGCTGTAAAATCCAATATTTAGGCGATTTTGGAGCTGGCAGTAAGAAGCTTCGTTCCCATTTGCGGTGAATTCTTAGACACCGCAATTTCAGAGATTTTACACACGGTGAAAGAGCGAGATCCCCGCAATTTATTTGGATTCTACATGCGGTGAATTCGATTACCACGCCGCAATCTCAGATATTCTACATGCGGTGAGCATGTATGGCGCAGGAAAAGCCAAATATCACTGCTTGCGAAAATTTACAGCTGCGCATGCGTGGGTTGGATATGCGGTGAATAAATGAAAAGAACCCACTCGCAGAATTAGATCTATGGCTTCAAACAATAGTTGAGAGCAAATTTATGGGTTTTTGGAATGCATGCAGCAACGTTAATTGGAAGCTCATGTTTTGAACCCAGGTGCGTTTGCATATTGATTGATCTCCACCAATCATAAAATAAATGTTTAAAATATTGATTCTTTGCCAATGATCTAGCCGCCCAGTATTCATGTTTCATGAATTAATGACCAATCATGAAAAATTCTTCTTCTTTAATCTACCAAAATTTCTTCTGCTAGGCCGTGTGACTCATGAATTTGCCAAAAAAAAAAAAAAAAATGACAAGCTTGGAGCAATATTATATATAATAAATTTTAGGGAAATAGCATATATTAGCATCCAGTACTTCAAGTCTATTTAGAAATTTAAGATGGGGTTCTCATTCCATGCATGCATGCAGGAATGAATCCTGGAATTAAAGAAACATAGATACATAAAGGACCTCTTTACAACTAATTTTCCCTTCTCTTTGCAGTGTTTATTAATTTCTGTACATCTTGGTGGTAACAGGATCTAATTAGATTCAGTTTGAATTACACTGCACTAACTCAGGAAAAAATAATCCCTGATCAAGAAGAAAGAACTCTAAAGAGTAGTAACGTACGTAACCAAGGAATAATTGAAGCTTTCCCAATAGCAAATTAATACATCTTTGAGATTCCTCTCATTTTTGTACTCTGCCAAACCTGTATTTGAGGACTTTTGTTTTAGATTTAATATAAATCAAACACCATATATTTTACCAATAATTTACATGTACATTGCCATCCAGTTTTCATACAAATAAGCTTGAATGTGAACATTTCATTTACTTTCACATCATACATTATAGCAGGTTTCTAATTGTCATGCAATTGCTTAAATTTCTAAAAACGTCTACTGCCACAAAACACATGAAAAATATGTTCTCATTGGAATGGTTGTCAACATGGCTATACATTAATTTAAACCTGGGAGTGAATCCATATATGTAGATCCCGCAGGCTCATTGGTGCATCAAATTCTTCCACTTGGCTGATATCAACATTTGGGCACTTATGTCTACCTGCAAAATACAAATAATCAACCAAAAACAAAACTTATGCCATCAAAATTTGAAGGAACAAACTAAAGCAGTCAATAATTCATGCCAGTCATTGCATGTACAAACTAAACTAAGCAAAAGCCTCCAATAATAACAAGTTTAAAAAATCTGTTACTTGTATTTATATTTCACAGGAAAACAGAAGATGCATCAGGCATTGACATTCATTTTTCCAGTTCAGTGCTCTAGGCTCAAGAATAAAGACCCTTCTGTGTTTATCAATGTACAAACATAAACACAGAAGGGGCATGAGCTCCAGGAGGAGAACATATCAACCATAAACCAAACTCACATATTTTGGTTTAACAACGGTCACAACTCAATCATCTGTAGGGTGGAGAAACTTCTCAGCCCTATATATGATATGAAAACTACATAATAATGCACATACCTACGCACATAATGGATGACCTGTCCAAGTATATGCAAGTATGATATGATATCCAAGTATATGATATGCACTACATTTTCAACCACTACATCTGAGGCTATATGGTATGCAAGTATATAGCCTGTCCAAAACCAGGGGGATGAATGGTGGAAATTACCACCTAAGCCCAAAATTCCAGCAAACAATATCTTCATGCCATTTTCCCTTTTCACACACCACCAAATATGGAAATCTGATTACCCAGTTAGTTTTCTAAAGCCAGATTATTATGTATGCACGCAAGGACTAATTTCCATATGATATACACAAAGAAAACACCAACATTAATGTTTAAAAATTCCCAATAATGACAAGCCAAACCAATTACATAAATTAAAACAAATCTTATAGAATATGCATGAGCAACTCTAGTAGCCATTGATGACAATACATGCAGTTGGAAGGGGTTTTTAAGCATACTTACAAAGTTTTCTCATAACCTTTAACAAAGTAATCCCACCAAAATATTGCAGCCCAGGAGTCCAAGACTTTTTATAATTCCACCAAGCAACATCCAGCAAGTATAACTAAGCTCAAAATCCTGCACCATTCTCTAGACAACTAACAAATAATATATGTGCCTGCCAGCAAAAGTTAGCAAAATATCAAAAGGCAACATATGCTAAAACTAGTATATGCACAATGCACATATAGCAATCAATTTTTAGCATATACTAGTTTTAATCAATTTACACTTCTATGCTAAAACTACAATATGCACATATAGCAATTTTTAGCATATATAGAAAAATTTCAATCAATTTACACTTCTATGCTAAAACTACAATATAGCAGAGTAATTTCTCTCACTGTTGTTTCCAAAAGTTGTCACTGCAATTTGTAACAGATTCATTATTAATTTAAACTAGTATCTGAATATTTTTATGTAAATGACTTTACCTTTCACTTGCAAATGAATCCAAAAAAACCTAGCTAAATGCATATACCCAAAACAGAGAGAGATAGACATGGAATGAAGGAGAGAAATACCACACAGATAGAAAGGAGAGGAGATAGCTTGCTAAATTAGAGACTGAGTGGAAAAGCCATGTGCAACGGTGGGACACGATTGGGCAGCCTATAGAGAGAGAGGGATTGAGTGAAAGTTAGAGAGAGAGAGAGAGAGAGAGAGACGGATGGTGAATTGATTGTGAGAGAGACGGAGGAGACTTAGGCTAGGCGAGGAGGCGAAGGCGTGCAGCAGGGAAGTTGGTCTGTCATAGAGAAGAATCGACGTTGTTTTCTCAGCGGGGGCGGGGGTGGGATGAGGTTCACCCCCGCCCCCCCCCCCCCCCCCCCC
>QEOT01000363.1:380-42750 GCA_003123785.1 Pterocarya stenoptera
GTGTGCTACAACGTGTTGGTCTGGACTGACTGGAAGGAACTATCACATCCACTTTCACTCAATCTTTGGTTAGGGAAAACAGGAACATAGCGTAGCAACCGAAATCTGTGACGATTCGCCGGCGATGGAGAGCTACTGGCGGTGGTGGCGCGTGCAGGCCACGCGCCACAGCTGGAGAGACGCGAGCCGTCGGATTTGAAAGATCCGAAGCCGTAGATCCAGGATCTGCTGCGCGTGGTGGCAGAATGTTCTCGGAGGCACGGCGGCGCGTGAGGACCACGCGCATCTTAAGTCGCGCGTGAGACACACGCGCTGTACAAATGGGCGGATTTCTTCCGCCAGAATGACGATCGGCATCTAGAGAAGTTGAAGGAGCGGCGCATGTCCACCCTAGGTCGCCGGAAAACAGCAGATCGTCAAGGAGAAATGGTGCTACCGGAGAACAAAGAAAATAAGTGAAAAACGGGAAAAACAGGAAATAAAGGCCGTGGCCAGTAAGGGGAGGAGGTGGGTGGTGCTGAAGCATCAGCCCCCCTCCCCCCGGTGAACGAAAAAAAATTCGAGGAGATCCGATGGACGCTGGACGCTGGAGAGAAAACGGAGCTTCCTCTTTCTTGCGAGGAATAAAGTTATCTTTTGATTTATCTACATCTAACTACTTACTCTTGGGTTGCCAAAATTAATTAACTTAATTGCTTATCAAATTTGCAGTTGATTTTGAAATATACTATTGGTGTAGTTTGGATCAAGGATTATTATTTTTGTAAATAAACTTTCCCCCCTAATTTTTTATCTCTTAATGCATTGGGGTGTGTATTATATATGTATATATATATTTATATATTTATATTTATATATAGCGTATATAATACAGCTAGCACAGATAATGATAAAAAAAAAAACTTCAAATATACTATAAATAGTAAATGAATAGTAAGATGGTAATAACCCTATCACTCTATATCCTATATATACACCCTCTAGATAATTTCTCGAAGTAGGAATATTCTTCTAAACTCCTTGAAGATAATTGATCGTCGCATCCTCCACAAACCTGAAAAAGTTACAACAAAATTACTTTTTAGGTATGAAAATTGCGTTCAAAAGGTTTTAATTTCTTCTCTAAAATTATTTTGGGACAAAATTTTTTTGTCTTAATTATCTCAAAAAGTCTTTTGGAATGAAATTTTTTATTTTCGTTTGAAAATGTTCGAAAGATTTTGTCTAGACAAAAAACCTTCATCCCTAATAGTCATTCAAACGCCAAAATTACCGTTTGAACGGATCTTTTTTTTTTTTTCCCCAGAAGAAATGTCTTGTATTAATCCTATTAATTTTAATCCAATCTTGATGAGAAAAAAAAAAAAAAAAAAGACCTTGACTTGGAAAAGTAGGAAGCTAGTACGTACCAAACCCAAACACGTGGCCAGGGCCGGTTCTACTGACAGGATTGGAGCGAGGTGGGGCC
Source organism: Pterocarya stenoptera (assembly GCA_003123785.1). NCBI lineage: Eukaryota > Viridiplantae > Streptophyta > Magnoliopsida > Fagales > Juglandaceae > Pterocarya > Pterocarya stenoptera. The sequence goes on from QEOT01000363.1 coordinate 1,849, forward strand.
CTTGTCCCCCAAAAATTTAGTGTAGTTTTGAGGTATAGCCGTATAGAATGAGACATAAAATTTTATTTTATTTTATTTTTATAATTTTTTTTAAAATTTTTATTTGAAATATCATAAACAATTCAATTTTTTAAAATCTCAATTTATTTTTTAAAAAATTTAAAATAATAATACTAAAAAATAATATTTTAAATTTTTATTTAAAATTAAAAAATCTCATATCACTCTCCAAACCTATCCTTAAAGGCCTTTGACCCTCAAAACAAGATTTTCTAATTCTATCCCTGCATGTGCCGTGTTTGATCTACAGGAAATTAATTATTTTATTATTATTTTTCATTACTATTCATTATTATTTAATATTTTTTCATTCTTTTTTTACAACTATTCACAAAATATCTAAAATTACATCTTTACTGAAACACAACCTCAAAATTTTCCATGAAGTACTGGTCTTCATCCCATATGCCTATTAAAGCAAAGACTGTTTCTAGGAGGAGGCTCCAAGCACTTGTGAACGCAATAGAATTACATTTATATATCTTATTGAAAAACTCTATAGGTTCGGGCCATGGGAGTACTACTGATCTCGAAGCTTTTGCAGTTAATCTCATTCATTGGAGTGATACTGCTTGCGAAGGTGGCAGCAGCGGCAGTTAAACCCAAGCCTGGCTGCAACAACTGGTGTGGGGGTGTAGAAATTCCATATCCATTTGGCTTGAGTGAAGGATGCTACTTGGACGCCAAGATGTTCAATATCAGTTGTGATGAGTCTCTTAATGCAATTATAGGGGTCAACGTCCGTGTTACAAACATATCCATTGAGGCTCATGAAATGCATGTCATGGCACTTGAAGCCCGAGACTGTTACAATGCGTCGGGTTCCATTGAATTCAATAATTCAACCAGGTTTCGCGCAGGCAAGTTCACCATTTCTACAACCAAAAATCAGTTCACTGTTCTTGGCTGTGACACTTCGGGCATTATTCGTTGGGAGAAAAATGAAAAAATATACTCGACAGGGTGCAGATCTCGATGTGATGACCTAAGCACTGCGGTCAACGGGTCTTGCTCTGGCGTTGGGTGTTGCAACGTAGAGTTTCCAGATGGCTTGGGAAATTATAATGTGAGTGTGTTGAGCTTTAAAAATCACACAAACGTATGGAACTTCAATCCTTGCAGTTATGCTTTTATCGTCGAAAAAGGAAAGTTCAACTTCTCCACGGATTACCTTCAGAAACGGGAACGGGAAAGGCGTCCAGTGGTGCTTGATTGGGCAATTGGGAACGAGACATGTGAAGAAGCTCGACGAAAACCGGATTTCGCGTGTCATGAGGCCGATCAGAAAAGTAAATGCCATGACCCAGAAACAAGGTCCGGGTACCAGTGCAAGTGTAACCCGGGTTACCAAGGGAACCCCTACCTCCGTGATGGTTGCCAAGGTATTTTATATATATACATACAAGATCAATATATATATATATGTATATATGTATATATATATAAAGCTTCGATCCTGAAAGATAAACATAAAGGAACTTTGATTGATTTCACTTAATATTTTCCCATTCAATCGTTTCGATCGATATATGATGTCATAGCTTGATCATGATGATCACTTGACTCGCGCGCAGACATCGACGAATGTAATCATCCAACTATTAGACATAACTGCAGTAGAGCGAAAGGCTGTGTCAACACAGAAGGCAACTATAAATGTCGTTGCCCCAAGTGGTACCATGGGGACGGAACAAAAGATGCTGAAGGCTGTGATGCGGATTTCGTACTAATTATTCAGATTGCCATTGGTATGTATATTTTATTTTGACCTGCTAATCCTCACTCATGTACGTTACGATTTATCTACATCTAACTACTTACTCTTGGGTTGCCAAAATTAATTAACTTAATTGCTTATCAAATTTGCAGTTGATTTTGAAATATACTATTGGTGTAGTTTGGATCAAGGATTATTATTTTTGTAAATAAACTTTCCCCCCTAATTTTTTATCTCTTAATGCATTGGGGTGTGTATTATATATGTATATATATATATATTTATATATTTATATTTATATATAGCGTATATAATACAGCTAGCACAGTGTTAATTTATGGAACGACGCTCTAATTAATTATAAGTGTACAAATAGATATATGATTTGTAATAATTATATTTTATATATATATTTATATATATATATATATATTCCGGCTTGGATATCATATGTATGGATGATATTCAGAGTTGACGACCCACCTCAGATTTGCCTGTAGAAATGTCAAAGTAGGCGGCTATATAGATATATAATTCATCATGACGTACTACTCATTCTTTCCAAATGATCAATGAGATCGGTCGACTATGATATATATCGGCCAATGACTAGCTTTGCGTACAATTAAGCTTGATCATGACTAGGATTTTCTTTTTCAAACTTAAAAAAGTATATGAAGTTAGTTTTTAATTACATAAATACTTTAAAATTTATTTATCTTATTTTCCATCTAATTAAATATCATCACTTTTAATTTTTTTATGTGACTTTATAAAAATGATCATTGAGAATTATTTGTTATTGTTTTTGCTTAATCTGTAACTATTTGGAGCACATTGAAAATAAGTATAATGATTAATATAGGAAAATGCTTGAATGCCTCCCCAGTGTACCCTCAAATCATGTGCTCTCTCATGTATTTTAATTCTTTTTCTTAATTGTTAAGAAAGTGATTACATAGAATTTGTATATTTTTTTTAAATGTTTAAATATTTTTTTAAAATGTTTGAAAGAAAAAAAAAATTTGGAAGCACTACTAGCTGTACATTTGAGGGGAGAATTTGGGAGGTAATGTAGCATTGTCCTTAATATTATAGTTATAAAGATTTTTTTTTTCTTTAGATCATCATATTTGTTATTTTTCTTAATTTGGTTTTAATCGCTAGCTTCTTGATGATGAAAATCTTCATGATGATGATCATTAACCGAGCAATAACCACAACAAATTCTTAGCTGCTACCCTTAATATTGGTCAGTGGCATCGTACGTACTTCAAATGAATAATGGCTTTAATCGGCATTTCAAATATTGCAGGTGCTGGAGTAGGCTTTATTTGTATCCTTGTGTTTAGCTCGTGGATGTACTTCGCATACAAGAAAAGAAAGATAATGAAGCTTAGAGAAAAGTTCTTTCAACAGAATGGAGGCTTGATTTTAGAACAACGACTGGGCAGACAAGAAGGATCCACAGAAACACTCAAAATCTTTACTATTGAACAGCTGCAAAAGGCTACCAAAAACTATGATGAGAGCAGGATAATTGGCCGAGGAGGTTTTGGTACAGTTTACAAAGGTTTTTTACCAGATAATAAGATTGTTGCCATCAAGAAGTCCAAGATAGAGAATGAAAACCAAATTGAGCAATTCATCAACGAGGTTGTTGTGCTCTCCCAAATTAATCATAGGCATATTGTCAAACTCTTGGGATGTTGTTTAGAGACACAAGTTCCATTGCTTGTCTACGAATTTGTCCCAAACGGTACCCTTTTTAAGCACATTCATCAGGAAAGCAATGCATCCACATTTTCATGGGAAACCCGCTTGAGGACAGCTGCAGAAACAGCTGAGGCACTATGGTATCTACACTCTGCAGCCTCAATTCCTATAATTCACAGGGATGTAAAATCAACAAATATACTACTTGATGATGATTTCACTGCAAAAGTCTCCGACTTTGGAACTTCAAGATTGGTTCCAAGAGATCGAACGCAACTAGCCACTGTGATGCAGGGAACTCTTGGATACCTGGATCCTGAATACTTACAAACAAACCAATTGACAGAGAAAAGTGATGTCTATAGCTTTGGAGTGGTGCTCGTGGAACTACTTACAGGAAAGGAGGCACTTTCATTTGCTAGGACCGAGGAGCAAAGAAGTCTAGCCATGTATTTCATTTCTTCCATGAAAGAGGAAAGATTGTTTGAAATTCTTGAAAATCACATAGTTGCAGAAGGAAATAAGGAGCAGATCCAACAATTTGTGGAGCTTGCAAGGAGTTGCTTAGCAGTAAAAGGGGAGGAGAGGCCTACAATGAGGGAAGTAGCAATGGAATTAGATGGAATAAGAAAGATGCAAAAGCATCCCTGGATTAACTCGAAAGCAAATTCGGAAGAGGTCGAACACTTGCTTGGTGAGACATGCGAGGCTAACAAATATGGGGAAAGTATGAATGACCATGGAACATACGCCTTGGGAGATGGAAGATGAATGTTTTATCATGCTAACATATACAGATGTTGATGTCATTTTCTTCTCATGCATATATGCAATTTCTTGCTTTTATTCTGTATGCGCATTCCCTTAAACGGGTACGACGCATCCTTTGTAGTTGTTATGTAATGTGGTTAGCGACTTTGCAGTGTGTGCTTGTTTTTCTTGTGTTTTTTTTTTTATGTGTTTCTTGGAACTGCCTTCTTGTTTTTATGTTCCTACAGTTGTAATATTATAAGTTGCTGAACTGCTATATTTTGTCATAATGCTCTGCGAACATATCTTTAGAGATGTGAATGCTCTAATATTTTTCTTAACATACCTGGGTATCACAGATATTAAGATCTTTTCATCATTGATGATGTGATTGAAAAATATTATTATTTTCCACTTCACTGTCATCCATTTAAACCCACATCGAAAGGACAATAATTCAAATATTTCCAAATATCATTTTCCGTTAATTATTATTTTTTAAATATTTACAGTGTTTAATAATTTAGTATTACTCACACTGTAATATTGTTCTCAATTTTGCATTGAAAAAATGATAAATATTGACAGCTTCAGGCCGAAATCTGAAAATCTTGATCACCCCCGAAGCATTTTTTGGGTGTTTCTTGAGCTCCATTGTCCAAGCTACAGTACTTTGTGCATGTCATCGTGATTTTGCAGGATCTCTGTTGTTGTTTTACATTTCTTTTGAAACAGCCCTTCGCTTTGGTCGTTTTTGTTACTTTAATTTCTTTGGTATAATTAACAGAGCAATAAATTTTTTATTCTATACCTTTTAATTTTCTCAAAACATATTTCCTAAGTTATCCTAACAGTCCCAATTGCGATGGGCAATGGGGGCATGAGTGTAATATCAATGAATATAGACATGATGTGTGAAACATCCAATCTTACTGCTCTCCTGCCCGCCTGTCACGCTCCCAATAGGAGAACGACTTTAGAAATTGATGGGCCTCAGTCGACTTTCTAATTTCCAAGCAGTTTAATTTCAGCCATTCGATATTAATTAATAACAAATCACGATCACAACGCAACGTAAGGTCGTATTCTTTTGGAAAAGTCTTGAGGCAGGCGGTTATGCGCACCGATGTGCTGACATGGAATAGTTTTAATGAAACGGTGTGTTTCATTTTAGTGTTTGGGACGGGAAAGAAATTTGCAAAAACTTGGAATCTGAAGGGATTCAACGCAACGCACCGTTTCGCCCGTCACACCTTCTCCTCCATCCCACCTTCTCCTGCATTCTCGCATCCCACCTTCTCCTTCGATTCTCGCCCATCACAGAAACCTGAAGGGAACTCCATTCTCGCCGAAACGGTAAGGCTCTCTCTCTTTTCTCTCTTTCCATTCTCTATTTCTCTTCACTTCAGCAATGTTGATTCTCGATCTCTCCTCTGTCAAATTCGATTTTTTCCTTGAGATTGTTATGAACCTTAACCTAAGCAAATGTCCACTTCCCTCTTTGGTTCCAAACCCTAATCCTAATCAAATTGGTTCCGAGCCCTAATCCCTACAAATCCCTCTTCTGCGTCGACGCAATTCAACGTACAGGTAGCTCTCTCTCTCTCTGCTTCTCTCTCATGCCCTGAACCAGATAAGTATGCACTGTAATTTGAATGAAATAGAAATAAGTATGCACTGTAATTTGTAGAAAAGGATGAATGCCCTTTTTCTCTTTTAGAATTTTTAGTTGCAAAAACATTGAAGTGTTGAGGAGGGAGACGAAGGGAGACGGGCTGTTGGATTTGGGAGGGAAGCGAGCTTTCGCTTTGAGGAGGGAGACGGAGGAATAGTCTTGTTTTAATTGCTTTTCATTTTTCACTTTTGACAATTACACAAACACCCCTGCTGCCTGCCATGTGACCTTTTAGTACGCATTCGGTACGCAATTTTGCTTGCACCAGGCAGAATTGCTTTCTTTTAATCTGAACCTACCAAATATATGCCGTCCCTCCCACTCATGACTGATGCACGCAGGAAGCTTCCTCATGGTCATGGAGGAAATTATTAAACTGATACAATATAAAAATATATATTTAATTTTTTCTTAGGATTTTTTTTTTTTTTTCAAAAGACTTATTCCGAATTTGCACGGTTGAAATTTATGCAAATTACAATTATAATCCAAAAGAATTATGATATTTACAACTCTCGAAAAGCTAAGAATTAAACAAAAAAGTGCTTAAGCAACAATAAATTATTGTCACTTAATACACATAAATATATTGCAGTGACTAGTGAATAATACAATTAAAGCTCCATTGAAATATTATCAAGTGCAAAAAATTTTCATATCCAAACAATGTAGGATCCATACACCACATATCTTTATCAGAATAGGGTATCACAATTATCTCCTTAAATTTCCTATGTCCTCATCGGACTAGCTCATCATAAGTGGCACGGCTCAAGTTTTACATTTTTTGTTGGGATAATTTTCTAGTTGAGATAGCTCTGATACCATTTCTAACAACCCAATGGATGGTCCAAGCTACATAGTCTATACTCTAAATTAAAAGACAAATCAATGATACTCAACATCCAAACGCAACCTAATGATAAAGAGTTGAATCACTTCCTATAATTATTTAATTTATACCTATATTTTAAATAAAAAGTATCGACTATTTGACAAAAATATTTATCTTTTAAAAATAAGTTATGTCCATATATATATATAGGCTGTCTAGGACACTTTTAAGCACTTGTGAACACAAAGTAGAAGAGAACAACATTATCTTCTTGAAAATATCTACAGCTTCTGGCCATGGGCTTAGTCTCCAAACTTTTGCAATTAATCTCATTTATTGGAGTGCTGATACTCTTTGCGATGGTAGCGGCGGCGGCGGTAGCAGCAGCTCAAGCCAAGCTTGGCTGCACCCCCAAGTGTGGGGATGTAAAAATTCCATTTCCATTTGGGTTGAGTAAAGACTGCTACTTAGATGATGATAATCAGAGCTTTAACATCACTTGTGATGGCTCTGATCCAAAGATCGGTGATTTCATTGTAAAAAACATATCCATTGAAGCACCTGAGATGCATGTCCAGATGTATCTAGCCCAAGACTGTTACCTTGAGTCGGGTCCACGCAATCATAGTATTCAAGCCACATTGCAGTTAGCAACTTAGCCCAATTCACCATTTCTAAAACCAGAAATCAGTTCACTGTTCTTGGCTGTGACACTTTTGCAGTTCTCCGTGGGTACCAAAAGGAAGAAAGTTACTCGACCGGGTGCTCATCTGAGTGTCGCAGCCTTCGAAATGCTTTCAATGGCTCTTGCTCTGGCGTCGGGTGTTGCAAGGCAGAGTTTCCAGATGGATTGCAGAATATTAGAATGGAAGTATACAGCTTTAATAATCACACAGGTATATGGGACTTCAATCCCTGCGGCTATGCTTTTGTTGTCGAACAAGGGAAGTTCAACTTCTCCACGGATTCACTTCTGAAAATGCCAGACGAAATGCCAATGGTGCTTGATTGGGCAATTGAAGAAGCTACGAAAAAAGGGAATTTCGCATGTCGGAATAACAGTATATGCCATGACCCAGAAAAAAGATATATCGGGGTACCAGTGCAAGTGTGAGCCGGGTTACCAAGGGAACCCCTACCTCCCTGACGGTTGCCAAGGTATTTTATATAGGAATTTTGATTGATTTCACTAAATATTTTCCCATTCAATCGTTTCGATATGTGATGCCCTTGATCATGATCATGATCATGATCAATTCACTCGCGTGCAGACATTGACGAATGTAACGATCCAATTCGTACACATAACTGCATCACAGCGAAAGGCTGTGTCAACACACCAGGCAGCTATACATGTCGTTGCCCCAAGTGGTACCATGGGAACGGAACAAAAGATAATGGACGCTGTGAATTTCGTAATAATTATTCGGATTGCCATTGGTAAGTGTGTGTATATAAATATATATATATATATATTAGTGTTTTGTTACTCATTATCTCTAGATATCATTTTTTTTTAATTTTTTTAATTTTTTTTTAGTTTTATTCTTTTAAATTTATTAAAACTTTCTACTTATCATTCATATATAACACATTTAATAAAAAAGAAAAAATAAAAAATTATGGTATGTAATGTGTGAAAATAATGAATAGAATTTTTCTATATTTTATTTTATTTTTATACATTGGGACATTTAGCGGAGGGGCCCAACCCAAGAACTCCGTTTTGGAGCCTTGGTGTTATGCCATCACCTTGGTGACAAGTATAAATATATATATATATATATATATAAAAATTTTAGCTGCTAGTACTCATGATGTACGTTATGGTTTATCTACGTACGTATAACTACTACTCGGGTTGCCAAAAATAATTAACTTAATTGCTTATCATATTTGCATGGAGTTGATTGTGAAATATATATTTATATATATATATAGGAAACAATATAAATAATTAAGAAAAATTACTATTGGTGTAGTTTGGAATAAGGATTATTATTTTTGTAAATAAAGTTTACCCTTTTTTTCTATTAATGCATTGGGGTATGTATTATATTGCGTATCGCCGTATTATATACAGCACTGTGTTAATTTATGGAACGCTCTTAATTATAAGTGTGTGTATATATATATATATATATATTTATATTCCTTGGATATCGTACTTCAAATGAATATTAATGGCTTCAATCGGACTTTCAAATATTGCAGGTGCTGGAGTTGGCTTTATTTGTATGCTTTTGTTTACCTCTTGGCTGTACTTCGTATACCAGAAAAGAAAGATAATGAAGCTCCGAGAAAAGTTCTTTCAACAGAATGGAGGCTTGATTTTAGAACAGCGACTCGGCAGACAAGAAGAATTCACAGAAACACTCAAAATCTTTACTGTTGAACAGCTACAGAAGGCTACCAAAAACTATGATGAGAGCAAGATAATCGGCCGAGGAGGTTTCGGTACTGTTTACAAAGGTTTTTTGGCAGACAATAAGATTGTTGCCATAAAAAAGTCCTAGATAGAGGATGTAAACCAAATTGAGCAATTCATCAATGAGGTTGTTGTGCTCTCCCAAATTAATCATAGGCATGTTGTCAAACTCTTGGGATGTTGTTTAGAGACACAAGTTCCTTTGCTTGTCTACGAATTTGTCCCAAACGATACTCTTTTTAAGCACATTCATCAGGAAAGCAATGCATCCACATTTCCATGGGAAACCCGCTTGAGGATAGCTGCAGAAACAGTTGAGGCAATATGGTATCTGCACTCTGCAGCCTCAATACCTATAATTCATAGGGATGTAAAATCAGCAAACATACTGCTCGATGATGATTTCACTGCAAAAGTCTCCGACTTTGGAACTTCAAGATTGGTTCCGAGAGATCAAACACAACTAGCCACTGCAATGCAAGGAACTCTTGGATACTTGGATCCTGAATACTTGCAAACAAACCAGTTGACACAGAAAAGTGATGTCTATAGCTTTGGAGTGGTTCTCGCGGAACTACTTACAGGAAAGAAGGCATTTTCATTTGCTAGGATCGGGGAGCAAAGAAGTCTAGCCATGTATTTCATTTCTTCCATGAAAGAGGAAAGATTGTTTGAAATTCTTGAAAATCACATAGTTGCAGAAGGAAATAAGGAGCAGATCCAACAATTGTGGAGCTTGCAAGGAGCTGCTTAGCAGTAAAAGGGAAGGAGAGGCCAACAATGAGGGAAGTAGCAATGGAATTAGAAGGAATAAGAAAGATGCAGAAGCATCCCTGTGTTAACTTAGAAGCAAATGCGGAAGAGTTCAAACACTTGCTCAGTGAGACATGCAAGGCTAACAAATATGGGGAAAGTAACAGTACTATAACTACTGGATATCATATCATAGCATGAATGACCATGGAACATACCCCTTGGGAGATGGAGGATGAATGTTTTATCATGCTAACATATACGGATGTTGATCTCATTTTCTTCTCATGCATATATGCAATTTCCTGCTTTTATTCTGTACGCGCATTCCCTTCTGTGGGTATGACGGATCCTTTGTAGTTGTCATCTAATGTGGTTAGCGACTCTGCATTAAGGCTTGTTTTTCCTGTATTTTTTTTTATGTGTTTCAAGACTCTTCCTCGTATGACATACTGCATACTTCAAGTTGTCTTGAGAATTTAATAAATAAACAAAGACGTACCGCTTCAATTGCATGGAATGCTTAGTTGACGTAATGCTTTCCGTTCAGTAATGGAACTTCTGTGACACTGTCTATCAGACTAGACTGCCTTTTAATGAGTTTGTATTACTCCAAAAACATGCAATACATTATAATGAATCTAAAATAGATCATCCTATAGATTTTAAGTTCAAATTAATGCACATAAGAACTAGCTCCCACACACACACACACACACACACACACACACACACACACATATATATAGCCTAATCCTCTTCAAGATTAAACAAAAGTACAAGCTTTGATGAAAACTTAGAGCACAAAGAAGCCTAAGACTCTAGGTCTTTACATGCTTTCTACTAAAATTCCTAATTAACATTAAGATGGAAAAAAAAAAAAAAGGACATAAAATAGCCTTCACACGCTCAATCTACACATAAAAGTACTTATAAAAATCTACAACAGTCAACTATCAAGTGAATGGACAAAGAAGCAAAATAAATTAGCTGCACATGTATTCAGCATTATTCAGCATCTCCTTTAACATCCAGTAGTCATCGTAATTCTAGTTCAAGAATTCAGCAATATAAAATTACGCCATGCTGCGACATTGAGCAGCTAATGGATGTATTTCCCCGGAAAGTTTTTGTTCATTCAGTGATTCTTGGCTGATATTATATGTTTTCATGATGTAACACCCAAGCCAAGCACTAAGTCCAAGCTAACCGTAGCTTCTAAAAAAAAATTATTTTGGGTTAATACGTATGAAAAGCTTACTTGAGATTTAACAAATAATTTTAGAGTAGGCTACGGGCCCAAAAAGTTATTTCGGAGGTATATGAATTTTTATTGGGCTTGATTATTAGGTTAAAGTTATTTAAGGGACCAAGTGGGATTTTTTTTTTTTTTTTTTTTTGAAATTGGCCCAAAAAATTTACGAAACAATATTTGGTTAGTTTAGAATTTAAGTCGAGGCCTATTAATATTTATTAAATACTTGATTTAGAAAATTTCGGACAAGCCAAAGAGATTATGGACTGTGGTAACTGGACCAACCCATTTGTTAATTCCATACAATATCCAAGACGTGGGCTCAAACACTTTGAAATGGGCCCAAAAAGCCCAAACCGTGGGAACCAAGGATCGGACTCCATGCCATGCACATCTCCACGCTCATACGCTCATGCACGTCTCTCCCATTTCTTTCTCTAGGGATTTATCAGTTTCACTATATATATGCACCGTATACACGTTCATGCACACTTTCTCTTCCTCCTAAACACAAGATCCTACGGCCTGGCCACTGCCCTAAACCTCCGCCCTACACCACCATTGCCCAAACTACCATTGCACGTCCAAGAGCCCTATTTCCCGCACCAAAAACAGAGCAACTTTGGAGTCCAGCATAAGCCACCAGTTGCACCTCCGTAGCCCACTTCTCCTCCACACCGTGAGCCCTCCCTCCACTCAAAACCACGATGTAATAGCCCACTGCCCAGCCCACACTCAGCCTCTATATCACAGCACAACAACCCCGAATGGAAACCACCCAACATGCTGAGATCCTCCACAACGATGCCCTACACCACTGTCGCCCAGCCACCGAAGATCACCTACGGTAGTGCCCTGTTTCTGCTACACCGAAATAGAGAAAAATAACCATGCTGCCAGCCAAGCTCTCACGTGCGCCACCACCTCCATCTCATAAAACTCAGCCGTAGCAAAAAGTTTTTTTTTTTTTTACTTTGAGATCTTTTGTCACTGCGTGCAGTTCGCCGACCCACTTTTAGAGGCTTCAGCCACCATCCCACAACCCCCCTTCCAGCTGCTCAGCCTCGATACAACAAAGAACTCCTCCATCGCTCTGCCCCAACACCATCAAGTCACCATTCAAGCCCACTGCAGATCTCCTGTTTTTTACCCCTGAAATAGAGAAAGCCACAACTTGAACCCGCCACCTCTACATCTCGAGAGAGCCACCGCATGCCGCCAGCCCCCACCCCGACGCTCCACCTGCACAGAAGTGCCTTCGGGCACCTTCACACCACCCCGAAGCCGTCGAGTTTCTCTCGGTAACCTCGCCTCCCCTCCCCTCCCCTCACACGCTACTCTCTCTCTCTCTCGCTCACATTATTTCTCTCTCCCTCTCATCATTCATCTCTCTCAATGCCCAGCCGCCCAGCTCACCAGCATCTTCATCTCACCACCCAGATCTGCCGATCTCCTTCCTCTTTGTTGCCAGTTGTACTCTCTCTAGGTGAGCATAAATATATGTTCGAATGGTTTTATCTTTGTAATCCCAGAAATTCATTTGTAAGGTCAACTCCCCAAAGAACTCATACACATTTATGGTCAATTTCCAAAAAATACCCCTGGTTATTCATTGGGCTTATTTTTAATTTACTCTGTGGCTTTGTTTTAAGTATAATTTTTTTTTTTTTTTTTGTAACAAAAAGAACCTCATATATTTCATTACTCAGAAATTAAACTAGTACAATTTGACTCCTTTGAAACTTGTAAAAGAATGCAATCTGGACAATCATCTATCCATATATGATCTTGTACTATATTTAAAGCATTTTTAGCTAACAAATGGGTTACCCCATTTCCTTCTCTTCTTATAAACTTCACCTTCCAAGCACTTCTTCCTTTCAAAACTATTTTTATATCCTCAATGATGTGGCCTCTAGCAGACAAGTTCTCCTCCTCACTGTTAACAGCTTCCACTACAAGTTGTGCATCCCCTTCAAAAATGACTCTATTGAAGCCCAAGTCATTGCATAAATCTACAGCATACCACAAGGCTACAGATTCTGCCATGACAGAATCAGAGACTGAAAGTTTTTTTATAACAAGCACAGGCCAACACTTCTCCATTTTCGTTTCTTAAAACAACTCCTAGCCCCATGTTTTGTTTATTAAGAGAAGCATCCCAATTTGCCTTAATCCATCCTTGTAAAGGCTTTTTCCACATCCTACATTCACTGCTTCTCTAATTGCCTACACTCTGTGGCTTAGTTTTTTTCTTCAGTTGGGCCTCTTGAAAGTCTTCAATCACTGCTCTTGCTGCTCTTAACAATGAATCAGGTCCTTTGAATTTGTCTTAAAAAATAAAAGAATTTTTTCTGAGCCATAGTGACCTCATCAGAACTGCGACTAGTTCTAGTTCCTCTACTTTCAATCTTTCCATCAGCTTCTCCCAGAAAACCAAAAAAGTATCTTCATTAGCAGGACATTTTTAAGTAACTCGAAAAAAACCTGCCCAAACATCCCTAGCAGCAGGGCAATTCCATATAACATGCATAGCAATTTCCTCTTCACACCCACGTATTGGATAGGATGCATTTTCCACCACCTTCCTTCTCCATAAATTCTTTTTTGTAGCTAAGACATTATTTCCCAACTTCCATAGAAAAGACTTGTCCCCTCTTGGTACCCTCAAGCCCCAAATATTCTTCCATAACAAATCTATATTCTGCTTCCTTGAAGTTTCTCCCTTCTGTGCTCTTTTCCTCTCTTGATCCTCATAATAAGCATTCCATACAGTGAAAATACCCTTATTAGAGTGCCCACATATCAACTTATCCTCTGAACCCAACTTACTCAAAGGGATGCTGCAGATTTGTTCAGCCTCCTCTTTCAAAAATACTTCCTTCACCAGCTCCTCATTGCGTCCTTTTCCACCTTGATCCAGCAAAGCACATACCCTTGCAGTTTTGTCCAGAATTCTGACAGGAGATTGGACTATAAAATATGAGGGGGTATTAAGCCACTTGTGACCCCCCACACGAGCACAATTTCCATTTCCTATCGTCCATCTTAACCCTTCATTTAATAACTTCAAAGAACCCCATATACTCCTCCAGATTAAAGAAGGATTGGAGCCCAAATTTGCATCCAGCAGATGCTTGGACTTAAAATACTTCTCTTTGAAAATTACTGCAGCTAGAGAGTATGGATTTTGTAAAAACCTCCAAGCCTGTTTGGCTAGTAATGCTGAATTAAAAATATCAATATCTCTAAAACCCATCCCTCTTTTCAACTTCTGGGTCCCCAATCTTTCCCAGCTTTGCCAATGAATTTTCTTTTCACCCTTTGCACTGTCCCATCAAAATCTCGAGAACATGGTATTAATCTCATAGCATAAATTCTTTGGCAGCTTAAACACACTCATTGTGTAAGTGGGAACTGCTTGTAGGACAGTTTTATCAATATTTCCTTTCCTGCCAAAGATAAGAAATTATTCTTCCAGCAGCTTATCTTTTGCCAGATTCTATCTTTGATGCACTTGAAAGTATTATATCTTGATCTTCCCACCACTGATGGAAGACCTAAGTATCTTTCATAACATCCACATGCCACCGATCCTCCATCCCTCAAAATAAGCTCCCTGTCCTCTAACTTTGTGATTGAACTAAAGAAAATTGAAGTTTTTTCTTTATTCAAAAATTGACCTAAAGCTTTTTCATAAACCTTTAACAAATCCATAAGCTTTTTCCATTCCTCACACTTGGCCCTACCAAACAAAACACAATCATCTGTAAAGAGCAGATGATTTATCCTAGTGCCCCCTCTTGCCATAGTTACCCTTTTTGTCAAGCCCCTTGCATCAGAAAAATTGAGTAGAGCACTTAAGCCTTCTGCAGAAATAATAAAAAGGTAAGGGGAGATGGGATCCCCTTGCCTTAGGACCCTTGTTGGCTTTAGCTTTCTACCAGGTCTCCCATTTATTAGAACTGATTATGTCACTGAAGAAACACAGCACATAATCAACCTTATCCATTTCTCACAAAAACCCAACTGCTTCATCATAGCCTCTAAGAAGCACCACTCAATTCTGTCATAGGCTTTGGACATGTCCAATTTAATGGCCATAGACCCAATCTTACCCTTCTGCCTAGTCTTCATAGCATGGAAAGCCTCATAAGCAACCATTATGTTGTCAGAGATCATCATTCCTAGAATAAATGCACTCTGAGTAGGGGAGATGACCACTACCAACACCTTTTTAAATCTGTTAACAATGGCTCAAGAGGCAATTTTATAGACCACATTACACAAGCTAATGGGTCTGTATTCACTCACCACAGTAGGATTTTTTACTTTGGGAATAAGTGCTTAGTGTGTAAGTATAAATATTATTAGAGAAGATAGTTAGGATTTTAAAGCATATTAATTATTATTATATTATTTAGTATAAGAAATTTTATAAATGAATTTCAATAGTAAGTGTTTAGTATGATTTTGAACACTTTAGATAGGATTAAGTCTATTCTATTAAACAAAGTTTTGATCGTTACTGTAATAGATTTTATTATAATTATGTAAAGTAAATATAAAGTTGAAGTAGTCTTATCAAGTGGATGTCGATGAATTTGGGAGGTGACGATATTTTAGAATTTCGAGAAATTTAGATTTTTGGGAAAATAGGTTACTTAGCGTTTCAGGTTTGAGTACTGAAAAATGTGTTAATTTTGGATATTTATCGAAGTTACATGGCAATCTTATAGGTGACAAGTAATTTTCGTTCAGCAGTGTTGTGAAGAAATTCATAAAGTTAAGAAGTTCAAATAAACGTGATTCATATACTAGACTTTGTATAAAGGAAATGAATTGGGATTGATTTTATGAAAAATATGCATGTTTTGTTATTAAAAGAATTTTGAAATAACCTCAGGTATTTGTTCGGCATTACTCATGAAATATGTATGAAAGAGAAAAGTATTTTCGTCATGACTGGTGTAGACATGAGCCTATTTTTTGCATTATGTTTCTGAACTATGCAAAAAGGCGAATATGAAATTTATGAAAATTTGTGCATGTGATGCGAAGATATTCTGAATCTATTTTTGAATATGTGAAATGATCTGAATCTGTTTCTGCACTCTGTTGTGATATGATGTGGCATCTGAAAACTCTTGGCACGACTTTCTGATTCTATTTTCGGTTCTGTTCAATTAAGCCCCTGCCATGGATGATAATAGTGATATGCGGCCCTTTCACGGGTGATAGTAGTGGTATACGGCTCTGCTAATGGTGATAATAGTGGTATACGACCTTGCCACGGGTGATAATAGTGGTATACGATCCCGCCACGAGTATAATGGTGGTTTATAACCCTACCATAGGGGTTAACCATGGTCTCTATCCCGATGTGATGCTATGATATGATTTGAAGATGATATCTCAGTTTGTGATATGCCAAAGGATTTTATTTTTGAATAAGAATATTTATGAAAGTGTCACTCTGATATTTTTTATAACATGTTTTTATTACACATTTTGAAAGCAAATATTCTGATTTTGCATTCTGAAAGTAAATATTTTGTTCTGCATTTTGAACTCTGTAAATGCTCATGTTTACAGACTAGTATATGTTTTTTGCTTACTGAGTTATTGATAACTCACCACTTATCTTCACAATATTTTTCAGATAATTTTGATGCCTCAGCTGGAAGTCAAGAGTAGGGAGTGTTAGCAATGTTTGATAATCGTAGAGGAATAAGTGTCAAAGGGGTACAAATATTTGTTGGAGAGTCTTATTTAGTAGATTTATAATTTTATGTTATTTTTATATTTTGAGTCATGGATATTTCCAAGTCTTTGTGGAGTTTTTAATTTATTTCATTGTGATATTTATTTGGTGTCCTGGTAGAGGAACATATATATTTGGTTTGAATAAATTCATTTGTATTTTATGGAGAATTTGGAATATATAAATATGTTATGAGAGATGGTTTTAGATAACAAGAGCTAACTGTGTCCCATCTCGGAAGTTAAGAGAGTTAGCTTTTGTAACTTAAAATCATCTCTTATAACGTATTTATACACTCCAAATTCTTCATAAAATATAAACTCATTTATTCAAAACAAAAAATGTATGTTCATCCATCAAGACATCAATTAAATACCTTAACGAAATAAATTAAAAGTTCTACAAAGACTCAGAAATATCCATGACTCAAAGTACCAAATAACATAAAATCATAAACCTACTAAATAAGACTCCAGTAAATACATGTGACACCCCCGAATTCCGCTTGGGATTGGACGAACATTTAAAGCGTCGAGACATGCAACACAAGGTTACCTACCCCCGTTCATGACATATATGATGAAATGTTCCTAATATGCATCTAGCATTATGCAATATTCGCAGCGGATAAATTTTTTTTTTCTTTAGCAATACTATGCACCAAACTAAAAGTATCCCAAATACTTAAAACATAATTCATACAAAAGGACATACTAAATAACTGAGATTATAACATTAGTCCAAAATGGCTATGATCAAAAGAGTACTAGAGATGCAACTCCATAGTACAAGTAGTAATTTAAGTTAACTACTATATTAACATTGATGTCGCACCGTCGCTCAATCGACCGTGTCCAGTTGGTCGAATCCCAGTTCTTTTTCAGGTCATGTGACAAGATCTACCATTCGGATGGGAATGGTAGTTGGGACTACCAGAGTGAGATTTGATTACAAGATCTAGCGGGCTGTTACAATACTTATACCCCTTTGGCAGTTATTCTTCTACGATCATCAAACATTGCTAACACTTTCTACTCTTAACTTTCAGCTCAGACATCAAAATTATTTGAAAAAAATATTGTAAAAATAAGGGGTGAGTTATCAACAACTCAGTAAACAGAGATCATATATTAGTATGTAAACAAGAGCATTTACAAAGTTTAGAGTGCAGAACAAAACATTTTCTTTCAGAATGCAGAATCAAAATTTTGCTTTCAGAATGTGTAATCAAAACATGTTATCAAAAATATCAGAGCAAAAACTTTCATAAACCTTCATACTCAAAAATAAAATCTTTTGGCATATTAAAATCTAAGACCTCATCTTCATGATATCAGAGCATCACATCAGGATAGATGTTTGACCGCCATGGTAAGGTTATAAACCACAATTATAATCCATGGAAGGGTCGTATGTCACTATTATCACCCATGGCGAGGTCTTATCGGAAACAGAACAGAAACATCATAATCAGACTTTAATCAGAATACAGCTTCAGAAAATCATGCCAAAATTTTCAGATGCCACAACTCATCAAAACAAAGTACTGAATAAATTCAGATCATTTCACATCTTGAAAAAAATATAGATTCAGAACATTTTCACGTCACAGGCAAAAATTATCAAATTTTCATATTCACTCATTTTATCAGTTCAGAGAATAGAATGCACAACATTAGCTAATGTCTACACCAGTCATGACAAAAATATTCTTCTCTTTCATACAGATCTCATAAGTAATGCAGAACAAATAACTGAGATTATTTTCACATTCTTTTTCAAAAAAACATATCATGCACATTTTTATAAACCAATCTCAATTCATTTTCTTTTATGCAAAATCTAACATAGGTTCACTCCGCTTACTTGAACTTTTTAACTTTCTATATTTTTTCATAGTAGTGTTGAATTAAAATTACTCGTCACCTATAAGATTGCCACGAAATTTTCATAAAAATTCAAAATTAACACATTTTTCAATATTTAAAGCCGAAACACTAAGTAACCTATTTTCCTAAAATCTAAATTTCTCGAAACCCTATAATATCATAAATTCTCAAATACCTCGATATTCACTTAAAATGTCTTACTATTTTATCTCTAACTTATTTATTACCGGAATCTAATTATAAAAATTTAATACTAAATAATATTTTTATAAAATTGTAAATATTTTCGGCTAAACCACCTTTTCGACTAATTTAAAATGAGCCGAAGGACACTTAAAAATAACATAGTTTTTCTACAATGAGCCTCAGGCACATCAATAGTCAAATCCTACTGAAATATTCCTAAAAAGTTAAAACTCTCGCGTCTTGGTGGTTTTAAAACTGGAAGGGCAAAATAGTATTATCTTCTCAATCTCTAGTTCCTGCATAAGAGGCTTCACGTGTCAAAGAAACCTTCCTATTTGAAAGCAAAGCAAAAAACCTATTACGGACAGCGGAGGGAATGCGCGGCGGAACTTACTGAGAGGGAAGGGAGACGCGGCGGATCTGGGTGAATTTCTACGGCGGCGCGGCTGGGATCTGCGGCAGCGCACTGTGGGAGTGAGAGAGAAAGTGATGATAGAGAGAGAGAAATATCTTGAGAGAGAGGGAGAGAGCTCGACGTCGGCACGTCCATGTGCCTACCGAGTGTGATGCGTGGAGCTGACGGGCTACGGTGGTTCGTCTATGTGTATCCTTGAAACACTTAGCAACGTGGGAACGTTCCAATGGTGGTACTGCAGCAGTGCACGGTGGGGGGCTGAGCAAGAAAACTTGCTCTGTTTTTGTTGTATAAAAACAGGGGGCCTTCGTGCATGGGTTGCGTCGATTTTGTATGGGGGAAACGGGTTGAGTTTTGGACAGTGCAAAGATTGGTGGTTCTCGGTTTCGCGTGGGGCAAGAACAGATCAGGTTGCATTGGTGAAGGTGGTTGGGGGAAGGGGTTTCTGTCGGTGTGGTTTGTTATTTGCTGTGTGGTTGGTGGTCGTGTGGTGATGCTTTGTCGAGGGAGGTATGGGTTGGTTGGCACCTTGGTTTACGGTGGGCTTGGGTGCAGTTGGGTTTCACGGTGGCTGTGCTACGGTGAGTGTATTTTGACGTTGGGATAAAGAGGAACTAACGTGAGGGAGAGGCAGAAATCTAACATGGAGAGAGAGAAACTTACCGTGTAGTCTCGGCAAGGTGGTGGAGCTCCGTCGTCGGCAGCGGGTGAAAGCAGGGGCTGGACTGGGTACGTGGTGCTGCGGTGCGGAGGATCTCGAATTTGTGAGAAATAAATTGCTGTAGCAAGATTGCAGAAGGGAGAGAATTTAAAGCCAGGAGGGTGGCGTTGAAGTGATGGACTGGAAATCTATTTGGTGAGGTACCGAGAAGATAGGGAGGGTGAGTTTAATTTGGACTTTGGTCAGTAACTGCCGTGATAGCATTCCAGCAATTCATTTGACCTGAGACTGGTATTGACTGCGATTACATCAATAAGCGATGATTACCAAAAAAATCCAATGGCTTCAATTAAGAAAGAAATCTTAATAGCCCGTGGGCTATTCCAAATTGGTCCATTAAATCCATACTTCATCTTTCATAATATTTACTCGGCTTGTTACAATCTCTCCTCCTTTTAAAAATTATGTTCTTAATATTTGCTAGACCTAAAAAAAAACCTACCTACATATTCACCACATTATTTCAATGTCTTTATTCTAAATCCTTGATCAGTTTGTTGAACCTATTATTTCTAAACTTTTAGTCCTTCGATATTTATTCTTAATATCGCATATTCTCCTAAAAATGTAAACCTCGACAATTGGTTCGGTTACAAGCTTAATAATAATTTCACTAGACGATTATCTTAGATTCTCCACATAAATATAATTAAATTCTTCGTGTAGAATAATAAAACTCTCCACATGCAATAGTAACATCAAATAAATCGTAACCTATTCAAATATATATATATATTTTCTCCAAGAATATCAAATGGCCTTCCCATAAATAATAACCTAAAAAAAATTTTATATATTGCTGCTTGGCCTAGGCATTATTCTAACTCTCCGGACTTATGGGAACGGGATGTTACACAAGATGTATCACATAATCATGTGAAAGGAATTTGTCGCACTAGCAGAAGAAATTGAATATGGAACTTGCAAAATACTATCGGCTGCCTAAAAAAAAAAAAAAAAAAAAAGTGAGCAAAATGAAGTGTGAGCATCATTTTTCCTTTGCATGAGGCCAATGCTTTACTCAAATCCATGATATCACCTCTAGAGATCACTGCCTCACCCAGAACGTCAAGATACTACAGTCTACAATATGTGTAATAAAGGGACGCCCATAGTTGGCACCCCTTCCTCTTCATATCCCACATATGAAGTGGCTATTAATGGGTAACAATTGGAGATCAGGCTATATATAGCCCCTCCTCCCTTAGAGGTTGGGGCCTCGTGGACTAAAGTCGAAAAACTCTCTCAAATATTACGGTTCTCTCTAATCCAAGTATCACGCTGTGCACTCAGATCTAGAATTTCTAACGTTATGGTAAGTTTTATTCATTTTTGGAGAAAAATTATATGATCTATAAGAGCATAACCTTGAAGATTAATAAAAAAGACCATCAGTAGGCCAGGTCTCGAAGCCTGATGCCATTACTCACCTTCGAACATGTTGTGGTTGAATGCCCAAATACCTTACAGGATTTGCAAATATAGCATTGTCCCTCTATAATGAAGGATATCTGAAAATCGAAATAGTTCATCACCATATATAGTGGTAGTTGGCATCATGCGAGAAAAGCCTCTCAAAATTAGGAGAATACAAAAGTATATCCTGAAATCGTCCTCTACAAAGTTGTTCTCATGTTATGAATGCAACTCTCAACTATCTTTACAACTGAGTACGTACTATATATATCTGCTGCCAAAGTCAAATAAATCTACAAGGGTGCGAATCTGTTCATACGACATCAGATTGATATAAAGACTAGTTTGCGAAACTCTGCAGGCTTCCTTCTCTTTAGTGCAATTCTAAAACTGCCTTTCTTACAGTACTTTAGAAGGAGACGTACGTCGAATTTATAAAGTTCTTCAGATCGCGACTAGATCTTCCCATCTGAGGAAGGGAGGTTCCTGTTGGCCCTCCAGGTTGTAGAAGATGATGAAGTTAGAGAATTGGTGCGTTTGGAGGGGGATGAAGAAGGAGAGGGGAGCTTCTTAGGCAGCATCTGTTCCCAATATTGCTTAGGCAATCTTGATGCTTCTGAAAGAACAATGAAAGCAAGAAGAGTCAAGAGCAAGCACTTGACTAACATCATGTTGAAGAACACTGATCAGGAAATCGCCAGAGCGCTCTTTTCACTTTCAATGCCTGCAGCTTTAGAGTGAATGTTGCAGCAGACATGTTGAGTAATGTATGGAGACTGCCAACTCGCTTGTTTGAGGAAAGATTACTTAATGGCAGACAATGGGGTATTAGATAATTCATATTTTTGAAGCAGCTCATGTTCATGTTGCTCTCATTGTCCATATAGAAGTATAGAATTTGAGTACGTGTGATGGAGGAAATTTAGGGACTTTTATATTCAGTAACCCTCATTGGTTGAGTACTATAATTGTTTAATCTCCTGTCTGGCTAGAAATTTTTGCTGTCAGACCTACTGAAGCCATATGTGACTTCTTTAAAAGAACATTTTAACCAACTTGGTCTGCACTTTTGTATGTACACATATTCCCAGGATATGATGCATGCGGCCATGAGATTCATGCTGAGCATGCATGACTTGAAGCACGCGTCTTTTGTGTTTAATTAGGGTCAGAGTTCATATAAAATCAATCAAATCTACAGAAGTTTTTACAAATCAATGGGAGGAAATTATGTTTATGGGTTCCATGCTTATCATTCGAAAAGAACAATGGTAAACAGAAACTTGATCAAAATTTGAAAATCCTATTCATTCAATCCCTTGCATCTGCATCACCTTTGGCTTTGCATGGTTAACCTCGACTTTTAAACCAAGACTGATGAAGCATGGGTCACTAATAAAATCTTTTTCTAGAATTAATGGCACTAAGCCTATGGTTTAGAAACCCCCACCTAACTCTAGTATAATTATTCTCTTTCAATCATGCAAACATGAGGATAGTACCCTTTTTTCATTTATTTTACAGAGATCAGTTCGAAAGACAGACATGCATAAGTAAGAAAAAGTGGAGAAATTTCTATAGAAGTCCAAAGAAGCATCTCCCCACTTTTTGTATGCCATTTTGGCAACAAAGAAATGCTTTTACCTGGAAAAGATAATGGTTATCGGCACTTCCACCAGGAAATCAATAAATTTTGTGAAAATGCCAGTGATTGGGGGCACCACCTCTCCTCAAATAATGGGCAGCCCGACCAATAACTAAAGGAAAATACTTGAGACACAAAGAAATTATATAAAAGTAAACCTATAAATTGATGTGTCTTAATGTGTTATGTCAGATTATAAAATTATTTTTATTGTAAAGTAGATCTAACGGATCTCATGATACCACATCAGTTTGTAGATTTATTTTTATATAATCTTTTTGTATATGTAGCAATTCTCATCGCTAAATTGACTCAGAGAAGTCACATTGTTACAATTTACAAAGTTCACTTTGCTAACATATATACAAGGAATGATCCTTCAGCCAAAATAGTAGTTAAGCTATAACTAGTTCAATGAATTTTTCAGGAAATGGAGCATCCTCAAACAATAAACCATACACATATAACATCCTTAATCCTGAGTTTGAAAATACCACATCATCTACTTCCAACCAAATCATCACAGAAAGATACATCAGTTTTTTTATGTAATTTTTTACAGTTCTCTTTATAGGCCTACCATTTCTCTTATTACAAGCTTCTTTTTCAAAAATACTAACCGTTCTCTTCAATCTACCTACAAAATATATTAACCAATCAACCGCTGCTGGCAGAGTACTAATTCAAGAGGATTGTTCCATTTTAGCCCATAAGCTATTCTCAAGTGTAAGAGACAAGTTAAAATGACCAGGAAGCACAATGATTTCAAGCATTCCAAGTGTGAGAGAAGTTAATAATGAATTGATATTAGATTTCTTATCCAGGAATTAAAGAAAAAAGGGTAATATAGTACTATACTATTCGCCACATGGGATTGCTCTTTATCAAAAGAAAGGATATGCATGCATGCTGTTATCTTCCTTAAAAGTGTTGCTGTCGGACAATGTTCCAAAGGTCCATACACCATAATCATGTGCACACGCTTCCATGATTAAATGGGAAGGCCGGGGCTTTCTCTGCTTAGAATTTGACATTGGACCTATTCTCAATAGGAAAATATACTATGATGTCTAAGTTTGCTTTCTCAATTTTACCGTTCATGTATTTCATTTTTTTTGAAGTTTTTATTTTTTTTACTTAATAGTTAAGGAAGTGACTATTAGTATATTCGTATTTTTTTAATGTTTAAAAGAAAATAATAAAAAAAATACAATTTGCAATAGGGAAGGCAAATATGGGTGGCTTAGTAGCACTACCCTTCTCAATATCATTATTGTTATTATTATTTTGTACCAGAGAACTTAGATACGCCTGCAGATCAAGATCATACGTACGTACTATGCTTGTGCAGCTAGATAAATAAGAGTGAGGATATGAAGCTCCAAATCAGGTTACACCGAGAAGCGTGAGTTTCTTTAGGTGGAAGTGGAACACCACTTGTAAGAATGATAACTCTATTTTCAGTACATGAGGAAGTGTTTTTTTTTTTTTTTTTTTTTTTGAGAAAGAAATATGTATGCTTTATTAATCAAGACTTGGCAATACAATGAGGAATTTCCCATACATCAATGATAGTTTCGGAAATATGTAAAGCATCTCTTATCAAAACATGAGCTATATGATTGGAGCCTCTATGAACATGTGAAATAGTCCACTGCTGGAACTGTGAAAGAGCTCTCATAGCATCAGAGATTATCATACTTGATGGTATCTCATCCTCGAGTCCCATTTTTTATTGCTGTAACCACATTTGGAGCATCTCCTTCCAAAACAATCCTTTGGAAACCCAACTAAACAGCAAACCTTGAAGCATGATAAGCAGTCATCGCTTCAACAAAAAGAGGGTAAGGGCAGAGTACTGGTCTCTTCATTCTCATTGTAGCCATGATCTGTCCCTCACAATCACTTGCCATAGCTCCAAAACCAGCCATGCAATTATGTTTGTCAACAGCTTCATCCCGGGTGATTTTGATCATACCTTGAGGAGATGCCACCCAATTAGATGGATCATTAGTAGATCCAAGAACACTCCTCTACTGCTCCTGAGGAGCAAACTGGCTTTAATATCCAACAATCTTTTTCAAAGACAACTTCATTCCTCCCTTTCCTTAGTTTCCACATGACTATTGCAACCCCCATTAGCTCCCCTTCCCCAAGTGTTTCCAAAAGGTTAGTACATGTATGGAGCTGTGGCAATGCTCATAATGCGGTAGCTTTCAAGCCAATTAACGTTAAATTTGATTATCGTAAATAGAAAGAACATGTTTTCTTCTTGTTTTTGCTACAACATGCAGTTTGCTCCAGCAAATCTGTTGGAGATGAAGAAACCAACGATAACAGAGAAAGGGCTGATTTCAGATGCGGGAAATAACGAAGATATAAGTGTTTAGGCCCTTAGGGTAGTGATAAACATGGACGACGCCGCAGATTCTTTATGAGTAACTTTCCGGGCATTTATATAAACGATAATACGATGAGAAAATAGTTTCAGATATCAAGGACCATAACTTAAGCACGAAAAAATGGAATAAATACAGTAAATAACACATAGCTGAGACAGATTAATCAGCCATATAATGTATAAATAGAGAAATCTTGATATTACGTTTAAAAAAAGGAACGTAATAGACTAATAATATAAGCATGAGAGCAGCCTCGGACAGTCAGTCAGTTGAAGCATATCATGCTTAAGCGATAGCTGATTTAATTGTCTCCATCTCTGTGGGACGCCACAATGTCTTCTGAACACAGAGCAATCCCTTATTGTCTTCTGAATAAATTAATCTGATCTCCCACTTTAAAGATTTAGCCATTTTCTCGACTTCATCTACGGTTTCACCATCGTCCCGTATGATCAGCTTTCCTTCTGGTCTAAGGATCCTATCAACCTCTGCAAACACTGCCGCTAAGTTGCACCTGTGACCAGAAAATTGGCATTTAACCAGATAAATGGAAGGAAGTCTGTTTTGAAGAATAAGACATCGAATGCAGTACGAAAAATAACAAACCTCCTTTTAAGAGTTGAGAAGAGATAGTCTGCATGGAGAAGATCGTAAGATCTGGGATAGGTATTAAATGATTCACACCAGTCGTGATATATTCCGAATAAACCACGCTCATATATTATTGGGAGTGTGTCTGGAGAGTCGATCGGGACCACATTCATAACCCACACTTTCAAGTCCTTTAGTGCCGCAGCAAACCTTGAAGAAATATTCATTGTGTAAAGCTTATCAAAAACAGAAAACGAAAGAAAACATGAATGAAAATGAACCTGCAATCTTCTTACTATACACTAGAAGAAGGAAATGTTATTGATTTATTTTGACAAGTATGAGGGAAATCTCATAACCATAGGAATGAAATGAAATAATAGGATGCTGAAAGAGTATTCCCATCATTTAACCCAAGCCGACCACATTCAGTTCAAATTGATGGGTAATGATCAGATAATGGTGCCAAAAGGAAATCCACTCTTTTACAAGTGCCTGCAAGGAAAATTACTTTCATGGAAATAAAGTATTCAAGAAAAGTACGATGCTTACCCTCCATATACAGCTCTCATGTCCATAACATTTCTCACGGAAGACCAACTGATTCCCATCCCATTCAAATATGACTTGGAGACAATATTTTTCCAGTGTTTGTAGTCAGCAGTGAAATCCTCCAGAGCACCTTTGCCATAGACTCCGACCTGAGAATTCAACCAGTAAGGTGCTTTCTCCAACCTTCGGGGCCATTGCTCAGGCCAGCGAGACCCCCTCTCTGATCCATTGATTGGCACTTTGTGCATGCATGCTTGCATCGGTACATTCCTGAACAAATATACCCAAAGAAACAAGTATTCACTAGTAAGCATTCTTGTAGAGCCTTTTAAATGTGAGTGCTTCTGTAGCAAAGTGAAGCAATACTGGAGCTAGGAAGTTGCCAAGATAAAGAAGAAAATATATGAATAAAGATAAAATCATTTTTGAAGACAAAATCACCCGCGCTTCAGTGATTTCCTAATCCTATTCTCCTGTTTTCAACTTTTCCCATAACCACAATAAGGAAAATGCATATTTATCCCATAATATAATATATGTTTAAATCATGAAACTACAATTTCTAGCACTCCTGACAGTGTATGTAAATTAAATAATCATCTCATAATATAGAGAGCAAGAAAAGCTAAAAATGCCCTTTATTCCTTTTTTTTTTTCTGTGAAGTGTATGCGATTATGTATGTACTACCGTGTAACTAGGTTCAGTTTCCTGTGTACTTGGCTTTGCCTTGCTACTTGTCTCAATAAAATTTCTTATTCATCAGAAAAAATTATTGTTCTACCATAGCTTGTTTGAATTCAATGTTTATGGCACATCTGTATCTCAATGTTTGTGTGGGTTCTTTTTTTTTTTTTTCTTTTTTTTCTTTTGAGCCCTTTATCAATGAAGGATATTACATATTGATCCATTGTCCTCAGATGCTAAGTAAATGACACTTTACTCATAAGGAGAACGTCAGCTGGAAATCCCTGCTAATACCCTGTAGGCTTCAATTAATATCCAGGATATATCCAAGCATACTAATGGTTAAACTTCCCTTGAGAAACCATTCTAATCAACCAGAAGTGGTCTGCAAAAATGACATGGCCACGTACTCCTAAAAAGTAGAATTGATTCTGATTTGTAAAGGCAAGAGCATGGAGGTACAACAACAATAACGCCACATATGATCTGATATGCACCAGGGATCTATAGAACATCACAAGCTGATTTATTAGATATAAATTGCCTTTTATCTCACATGTGATTTGTGATTTCGTTCTGTAGTAATAAGCATTATCTATGGCAAGACATGTTGATGGGGTCACAAAATAGCATTTGAAATATGAAAGCCACGACGTATAGAAAAATTATTTTCATGTGAAGTACTATACCTGCATAAATTAGAGAAAACATATTAGTTGAGCCTTTGGCTCTCATAAAAAACACTACCATGATAATACCAATATGTAAAACTATGGGGTAAAGACGATATACCAGGCAGCATTTGGATCATCAGATTCTTTGCATATAGGAGGCACATTTTGCGGCCTCTTTTCATAGCACTCATTGGAAGTTGGTTTTCTGTATATTGCTGCTTTCACTCCATCCAATTTGTCCTCTCCAATCACCACCAGATCCCAGCACATTGACTTTGTTAGCTCAGACATTGCTGCCATCAATTACCACATTAAAAAAAAAAAAAAAAAAATAGAAAGGAATCTAAGAGTCAATCCCAAAGCCCATTTTCTTGAGAGAAACCTGCATTGCAAAGAAATTATTCTACCTTTCCAAATGCCTGAGTCTTCGGGATTCTTCCGATAAACCGGAGTAGCAGACCAGACAAAGTAACCACCAGGTCGCAAGACGCGATTCAGCTCCAAAAGAAGTTTACCACCTATGATGTACCTAAAATTTTATTTCTAGGCAAGAAAAAAAATTGAACTGGGAAGAGAAGAGAAAAGAAAATGAGAAAGCAATCATTACCTTCAATGTGCCACGGGACCCTACAGCGTGCACAGTGCACAACATCAAATACACCACTAGGGAAGGTAAGTCTTTTAGTTCCCATAACTGATGATATGGCAGGGATTCCTCGTTCAAGTGCAAACTGTACTTGAGCTTCGTGCTCATCTTTGGGAGCAAAAGACATTGCAAGAACATCTCTTTCAAAAAGAAAACCTCCAAAGCTAGCCACTCCACACCCAACATCTAATATCACACGGCTTCTTTTCCCCCATGCAATGGCGGGAAGAGACTGCATTGTCAATACCAATATCCAACATGCATTGTCAGAAAAAAAAAAAAAAAAAAAAAAGGTCTCAGCAACAGATTATGCTCTGGAAACTAAAACACAAAACCAGGACACCCTAGCCAGGTATACAAACAGCATACACCTAGTTACATAATAAGGAGCTAGAAAGTGATACAAGAAAGTCATTGAAGCAAGCTCTATCAAGTACACAAGAGGATGCCCAAAGAAATCAAGTATGGAAGAAGAAACTTCTTAGCTCATCCGAAGAACACTCCTTATCTTCAAAGCTGCAACCATTCCTTTCAATTCATAAACACCACATGATAAAGAGAGAAATCATCCTCCATACATCCTCAATATGTGAATTGGTCTTACATCTTTACCAACATGCAAAAAAATCAACCACCCTCTTGAGCATTACCCAAGCAATGCCCGATCTATTAAAGATCTCCACCCATAACATTCTTGTCACCTCACGGTGAAGTAAAAGATAATCTACCGACTCCCCACTCTTCCTACACATAACACCAATCCATTACAATGAGGCCCCTCTTTCGCAAATTATCCAACGTCAAAATTTTCTCAAAAGATGTTGTCCAGCCAAAGAAAGCAATCTTGGGTGGCACCTTACTTTTCCAAATAGGCACAAGGGAATGAAGTATGATTTTGGCATGACAAGACCTTATACAATGATTGTACAGAAAACTTCCTACTCCCGTCTTCATCCATAGCATCCTGTTCGCCACATAATTACCAAAATTCAATGAATACAATAAACTGTGAAAATCAGAAATAACTCCAATTTCCCAATAATGAGCAGCTCTAGAGAAATAAACATTCCACGTGGGGAACCACTAGAACAAACCAACAATTCAGACACTGAAGCCTCCTGATTAAGAGCCAACTGAAAGAAAGAGGGAAACATGGTCTTAAGAGCTGAATCACCACACCAAAAGTCATGCCAAAAACTGACCCTAGATCCATCACCAACCACGAAACTAATAAAACAATCAAAATCCCNCCAAATAGGCACAAGGGAATGAAGTATGATTTTGGCATGACAAGACCTTATACAATGATTGTACAGAAAACTTCCTACTCCCGTCTTCATCCATAGCATCCTGTTCACCACATAATTACCAAAATTCAATGAATACAATAAACTGTGAAAATCAGAAATAACTCCAATTTCCCAATAATGAGCAGCTCTAGAGAAATAAACATTCCACGTGGGGAACCACTAGAACAAACCAACAATTCAGACACTGAAGCCTCCTGATTAAGAGCCAACTGAAAGAAAGAGGGAAACATGGTCTTAAGAGCTGAATCACCACACCAAAAGTCATGCCAAAAACTGACCCTAGATCCATCACCAACCACGAAACTAATAAAACAATCAAAATCCTCCCATCGATTTCTAATATTCTTCCACAAACCAACATCATGGGCACTTCTCACTTCATTAGAACACCAACCCAAACTCTCATACTTCAACTCAATAATAATCTTCCATAGAGACTCCCCTTCCTGATGGTACCTCCATAACCATTTCCTGAGGAGTGCCTTATTAAAAATCCTCATATTTCGAATTCCCAACCCTCCACTAGAAATCGGTGTAGATACCTTATTCCACTTGACCAAGTAAAACTTAGTCTCGTCTCCAATTCCTCCCCACAAGAAAGCTCGGAAATTATGCTCAATTCAATTAGCCACACTTGCCGGCAATGGAAAATGAGAAAAAAAAAATGTGGGAAGATTAAAAACTGTACTCTTAAAAAGAGGGGTTCTTCCCCTTTTGACAAGCACAACCTTTTCCATCCAGCCAATCTCCTCTCAACGATGTGTGCTGTCTCAAACGAAGTGTGCTGTTAAAAAAACCAGCAAGGGGCTGCATTAACCAAGACAAAAACCGAGCCATAGTTACACAATGTTTAATCCACACATGCCATCTCTCCCCAAATCACATCTCTCAAGTAAACAGAAGAGGAAATCCCAATTCACATGGTCATATGCCTTCTCCATATTCAACTTATATAACATACCTGGCACTCTCATTTTAAATCTACTCTCCAAATATTCATTTGCAATAAGAACCGAATAAGAATTTGTCACCCCTTAACAAAAGCATTTTGAGGTTTTGAAATTATCTTCTCCATGTCTTTTTCATAGAGTTAGCAAGTACTTTAAAGATAATCTTGTACACCCCATGTACAAGGCTAATACGAAAAAAACCTTTGACATCCATCTCCCCTACCCTTTCAGGAATGAGTGCTAAGAATGTCGTATTGAGACATTTCTCAAACTTTATATAAGAAAAGAATTCATGAGAACCACTCATAATGTCGCCCTTCACAACAACCCAACAGTCCTGAAAAAATGCCATACAGAAACCATCCGGCCCAAGGGCTTTGTCTCTAGCCATCCCTTCAACCACAAGGTGCACCTCATCCTCCTCAAATGGTCTCCCCAACCAACTTGCACTTGGAAGATGAATTGACTCAAAAGTCAGCCCATCAAATTTTGGCCTCCACAAGTGGTGTTCCGATAGAAGTGTTTCATAATAATGAACTACAAGCTTCTTAGGGCCTATTTGGGAAGCCAATTGTTCTCAGATATTCTCATATTACTTCACTACTATTCACAAACTATTTCATTATTATTGACAGATATTCTACGATATTTTTAGTATCCAAACGAGTCCTTAATATCAGAATGATCATCAATAACACGACCATCAAAATGGAGCATCTCAATAGCATTATTCCAACGATGAGAATTGGTTACCCGATGAAAAAACTTTGTGCATCAATCTCCTTCTTTCAACCAAACAGCCCAAGATTTCTGCCTCCACGAAATCTCCTCCAACAAAATCAGGTTTTCAAGTTCAGCTGTCACTGCACGTTTACTACTCAACTCCTCCGATAAAACCCCAATCTCAGCCCTCTCATCCAACCTATGCAACTCCTCAAATAGGGACTTCCTTTGACCATCAACATTCCAAAAACTTCCACATTCCACTTCTTCAAATCATTCTTTGAAGATTTAAGCTTATTTGCCAATATAAAACTTGGGGTACCAATAAACTGGTAAGAATACCACCATTGTCTCACCATATCCACAAAACCTTCAGCTTTTAACCGTATATTTTCAAACTTGAGATACCTACGACCCCCATGAATACCCACAATCCAATATGATAGGAAAATAATCCGAACATACTCTAAGCATTCTTTTTGGGCAACACTCCGGAAAATGAGCCTCTCAAGGAAGGGAAACAAGAAATTTGTCCAACCTTGACCAAACTCGGTTGTTGGACCAAGTGAAAGCACCCTCCACCAGCGGCAAATCCAATAACTCCATATCAAAATTAAAATCAGAAAATCCCGCCATAGCTGGATTTAACCAATACTCCCCCGGCCACTCACTTGGAAACCAAGAACATTGAAATCTCCTCCAATACACCATAGCACATCCCACCAGCTATAAATTCCTGCAATCTTGTTCCACATAATCCTTCTACTATTATCCAAATTAGGCCCATAAACACCCGCGAGAGCCCATTCAACCCATCTTCCACATTCTTGAAAAGACAAGCCACCGAGAATTCCCCAATACACTCCTCTAGAAGTTCCACAATCCTCGTCCCACATCACAATAATAGCACCAGAAGTCCCGTTCAAAGCAAGGAATACCCACCCCACATAAAGGCATCTCCATAGACTTCTGATGATTCTCCTATCAACCAACTATAACTTTGTTTCCTATAAGCAAATAATATCAACCATCCATTGGCAAAATAAATTTTTAACACAGAGTCGCTTGTTGCGTTTTTTTTTTTTTTTTTGTAAGTAAGAAAATTTTATTAATCTCATAATTAGGCATAACCAAGGTACACATGAAGTATACAAGAGGTGATCCTAATTACAAGCTAAGTGCTGTGAAAATCAGTATAAAAGTCATTAAGTCTAGTCTCATTCAATACAATGGCTGAAGCCCAAAGTAACAAGGTGTATGACTAAAAAAAGTCTCGAAACCCTTCCATCGACTGTTCCCTGTTATCAAAGCATCGACCGTTCCTTCCATTCCAAGTACACCAAATTAGACATAAAGGCACCATCTTCCAAACAGCAGCCATTTGATGATTACCCTGAATTCCTCTCCAGCATAACAATAAGTCGACCACCTTCCTAGACATAGAGGCACTTGTTGCAGTTATCGAGCCCCCTAACATTCTACGAAAGATTTTAGGCTTCATAAAGTAAGATTTGAAGCCCTCCTTTACTCCTTCCTGTACTTACACTCCCCTGCTTTGCGTCGTAATTTATTGTACAGGTAATTATCTTCAACTCTCTTTCTTTTTTCGATGCTGATTTTGAAGACAAATGATGGTCCGCTTCAATGACAATAAGTACGGCTCTAAATTGGGCTTCAAATCCCTCACAAGAAATCCACAAACGCTCCTGAATTTCTTGGAATTTCTTAAGGACCCATTTCAAGGAACACCCAGCCGAACTCACACCTCGGAGCAGAGTACATAAGGCACAGGATCATCACCCACCTTCTCCCTTTCGGTCCAATTACAACCAGATTCTCTAGATCCCTAAGAACCAACTCCATCTTAGCACACCTCTGGTCATCCCTAGAAAGTTTCAAATTATCTTCCACCATCAAACTAAAAAGATTATCCTCCTCCTCGAGGACAAAAACACTGCACTATGAGCTTACCATCAGATTCTCAAGATTTGAGGGAGGAGAGGAGAAAACAACATCATCACCTTCTGTCCAGTTAAAATCCTCCAGATTTGAAAATACTGGCGAAACCTTGGAAGAGTCCATTGACATAACTTCTGGCAACTGAATGCTTATTTCATGGGCGGGAACGGCCGGTGAACTAATATGAGTTCAGCCTCGGGCCGGAGGAGCCACCTCCTGACTTGAAAATACCGGCAAAACCACCGGCAAAAACTCAGGAGAATACTTCGACGTAATAACTTTCGGCAACCAAATACTTATCCCAGGGGCAGAATCGACAGGTGAACTTTTCTATGTTAACCCAGTGTCGAAGGAGCCACCGCCGGTGGTAGGCTAAGGCTGTTTCAGTTAGAGCCCGAGAAAGGCCCGATAGCATTCTTCATCGCCACACCGACACGAGCGGGGAAGTCTTCTGAGAAATCGGCTCGATTTTTTTCTCCTTTATCGAAAACATTGGGTTTGGGCCCCTTATCACAGCCCACTGGATTCTCAAACGACCCTTTAGAAATACAACCTTTCTTTTTGTCAACCCCTTTGTTAAAACTCAAGCCCACTACCCCAAGATCATCATTTTCCATCCCCTGCGTCCTAGACTTATGGCCCATGAGTTCCCCAAGCCCATCACCTTATCAAGCCTCGACAGAATACTGTTGATCCTCTCTTTATTTTCAATCAATTCCTACTTCACCTCCACCAGCGACCCTTCCTCTACCCAACCTGACGAGCCTCCCTCGGAAACACCAATGCCACCTATTGAGAAAATAATTTGATTGGGAATGTCAACAGACTTCACTGCTCCGCCACTACATTGCCCCAAGAGTCCTTAGAAACCCTCATTTGATCCCTCGGGAGCTAACTGACCAGAGAAGACATCAATTTCAACAACACCGCCTTATAAGACCCTTCACTGCCCAACAACATCGACTTGGAAGGAACTCAATCCCCACCGCGAGCCTGAACTTTATCTCCATAATCAAATCTTCCTCTATTATTGGTGATCGAAAC
Organism: Pterocarya stenoptera; assembly: GCA_003123785.1. Classification (NCBI taxonomy): domain Eukaryota; kingdom Viridiplantae; phylum Streptophyta; class Magnoliopsida; order Fagales; family Juglandaceae; genus Pterocarya; species Pterocarya stenoptera. The sequence goes on from QEOT01000363.1 coordinate 36,610, forward strand.
AGAGGATTCTGCATAACCCAAATCCTTAATTGTTTCAGCAAAACTCCTCCATCCCTTCCCATCCATGCCCTTAGGTATGACAATGAAGTCATTCCTGCCGCCATGACCATACTATGCAATCACCAAATAACACCCATAAAAATTAACACAATATTGTGCTAGAAAAGCTCGGTTCCCTTCACGCAATGTCTTGTGGAAATCACTATCTCTTGAATCAACACAAGCAACAACTGTCTTCTCTAACCATCATGCCGTCACCTTGCATATGATAACAAATTTTTTCACTTTCCTATACTTTTTTCAGTGATACGCAACAACCCTTCCTTCACCACTGAAAATGTGAATATCTTCAAGTCCACCAAAACACTTTTCTCAAACACCATACCAACAAGAAAAAAAAATGCCCAGGCCAAAAAGAGAATGCAAAAGAACAGGAAAGAAAGAAAGAAAAATGTAGGGAGAAAAGAAACAAAAGAGAAGAGGAGACAAAAATGTAACTGAAATTAACGGGAAGATTTAGGAATATGCGCCGGAAATAAGAAGACAACAGAAAGTCATGAGAGAGAGAAGAGAAAATAAGGAGAAGTTCTCCCAAAACACTCTTTGTCTAGATGTGGGTTCAGAATTTCTCGACTACTCTTGACCTCACTCACGGAAAAGTAGAATATTTCCAATGATTTTCTTTTTATAAGTAGATTATCCTGATGAATGTCCAAGATAAAAGAAGAGCGATAGTGTCAAGGTTATATAAAATCGGTGTCACATGACAAAACAAAGAACTATCACATGCATTGGAAAGTGAAGCAGATGACAAGGACAAGTTGCAAGAATGGAAAACAAGTGCAGAGGCTAGTGCATTTGATAGAATCAACAGAGGGTTATCGAGTTAGAAATAAGAAAAAAAATCAAATTAAAATGATCCCAGTAAGCTCAAAGAGGCCACATAAGGATCTTCCAAAATTCTCGCTACAAAGACATTAAGAAATCTCATGGTGTTTTGACCTATCAGGAAACCCAAAAAAGGGCTTTTTTTAACTTTCCTTGTCATTCAGCTGAAGTTAATAAAGATTTTGTAGTTCTTTTAGCAAATATGCACATGCATAGAAATAAGAATTGCAATAGTGAATTCTCATGTGTAGTGTACAACAAAAGACATATAAAGCTCTGGGTCATGTTTAAAGCCTCCTCTTGTTAAGCGTCTTGAGAAACAAAGAACTGAACTAGTTTAAAGTCACTTAAAAAAATAGGGGAGCTACTGAGGATGCTTACAAATAATGCAAACAAATAGGTCCATGTTTGCACCAAGACAGTTGCAATCAGATCCGTGAGATGAGATACAAAGTACCTAATTCACAATATATCAAAATTATTTTTACCTCCCTAATGTTTTTTATACACTTATATTACATGCTTTTATGAAATTACATTTAACAAAATATCTGTGGTTCATAAGACGCAGGTGGAGCATAAAATAAAAGCGACAAGGCTCACTTTTTGAATGAAATCGATGTAGTGAAGAGCACCATTTATGAACTGAGTTCCACCACCAGGAAAAGTGAGGTATTCACCGGTAATTTTAACCCAATTTTGGTGCCCCTTAACCACTGCAAGCTTTGTGTGGGGAACGTTATAATACCATATCTGCATCAGGAACCAGAACAACAATTCTCAACATCAAGTAAACTTAATTTTCATCAATGCATCATATGTGTTATAATACCTTTCCTCTACTTTCCGGCCACTTAATCGGCTGCCTATATCCTTTAGGTAGAGGAACAAGACATGTTGGAGCTTCATCAGGGCAATGCCTTTCTCGATGTTCAAAGTGGCTCATACTTGGCAGCTTTCTAATAGCTTGCCAATTGTCAAGGCAAGGGATGTAGTCCGGCCCAGCAGTTACATTACAAAGTTTCCATCTGCAGTCACTGTCATCCTTAGTTATTGAAGATTGTTGTGATTCCTTCTCATTTTCAGACTCTATTGCTTGGGTTGACCAAGCCCCATTTTGAGTGTTAGTTTCATTCAAAATTTCAGACTGAGCACCAGCAGGTAAAAGCTCATCTGAGCCCTGATTTTTTTCCTGGATTTCCTTGTTATTCTCAGCAGCATCCTTTTCGACAGTCTCACCAAGCACTTCATCTACCTGCTTTGGTCCATCTTGACTCTCGTCTGTGTTAATTTTATTTTCACCCTCAACCAAGTCTGATTCATTGTTACCCTGTCTCTCCTCTAAGCCTGTCTGCTCACTGTCAGAGCTCTCCTTTGTAACCACTTCCTCCTGATTTTCCTCGGCAACATTCCCAGACTCCCTTTCGATTATGTTTGGGTCATTTCTTGTGTTGCTATCTTCTTTTGTAGAATCCTCAGGCAAACCACCTGAACTGTCGAATTGCCTAGAACCATTTTCAGTCACCACTTGATTTACGGCTTCCTCTGAAGCCAAGTCTGAATTCTGAGTTGGAACAATGGACGACATTAAAGTCCAAATCCCAACTAAACAAAATGCAACGAAAACCACTATAGATATGGTTGAACAGTGACTTGAAGACTTCCTCCCATCAACTCGAGAATATTTCACCTGAGCCATGTCTTCTAGGGGCAGATATCTGCTATTATATACACCTGGAAGGGGAAATATCAAAAATCAGCAAACCCACAAACCAAACCTCCCAAATTCGAATTCCGTTTAACCAGTCATCGTTTTGAAATGTGAAATGTGGTTCTTCATCCTGATTTTTTCACCCCAGCCATACTGATTGATGCAACTCATTTTAATTTAAGTGACTTTCCATTTGATATGGTAAGTCACTTAAAATGCGCTACATAAGCCAACATGACTGGGATAACAAATTCTGACTGAAGAGTCGCATTGCTCTTTTGTAATATATAATATTCAACTCTCTTTTCTCATTGGTGAGTACTTTTCTGGAAACATAAGCTTAATATAACTCATATGATTTTATTCTTACTGAATTCACAGGCCTAAAACAGTAGCCTCAAATTCAACAATAGAACCACTGTCAGTGAATTTTCACCATCCAAGTTGAATACAATAACTCCAAATTACTACTACAGAGAAAACAATAACTTCTGAAGCATGAATTGTAACCCGAAAGATGAACTCAGAAAAACAAGCTCAGGCAAAAAAATTATCAAGCACTATATTACCTAAAAGCAAAAAGCTCACAACTTTGACAAATGAGAGCAATACCCATTACAGTAGGAATCGACCTATAAGTATAAAGAAGACGGAACCATCGAAGTTCAATATAATATCTCAAAATCACTACTCAAACAATAACCTCTAAAACACGGAGTATAATTAGAAAGTTGAACTTAGAAAAAATATCTCGAGCACTATATTACACAAGTGTATATTCTGAAATATAAAGCAAAAATATAAATGAACGAGGACGCATACAACTGTGTTGGCTATCACGCTCTGTAAAATAATGTGATAAAATTATCAGGGAAGGAAGATTGAGAAAAGGAATTTTTGATATGTACCCCTTTTTACTTTCCGTGATCTGAGTGAAAAGATTGGGGATCTCGGGTTTACTGTTTTTCTCTATCGTTCTCTTCGTGTAAAGACTATGAAGAGTGTGAATGAACCCAGAAGCAGACTTGCCATTTTTGCTAAGTGCAGAGAACTGGGGTCTTTTTATGGGGTGAAAGGAAGGAACTTTGTTTAGGAGAATATCTAGGAGAGATCTGGGATTGTTAAAAATATTATTTTTATTGAGTATTTTTCGTTATTATTATTTTATTACTATGAAAGATCCACTATTGTCAAAAAAAAAATATTATTTTTATTATTAGAATTTTTCTATATGATTATTTATATCTAGGAGAGATCTACGATTATTAAAAATATTATTTTTATTGGTACCATTTTTTTTACTATAATTTATTAACAAAAATTCTTCACTATTTACCATTCGACACTCTATACTCTATGAAAGATATCTTCACATCTTAAAAAAAACCTCACATTTTATAAAAAAAAATTATAGATACGAAGTATATGACGTAAACAATTACTGATTTATAAAAAAACTCATTTATTAATAATTTTTTCAGCTGGACTCAAAAGAAGGTGACTTCGACAGGAGCTCAACTTCTTATTGAAACAAGTAGATTCCTATTGAAACAAGTCAATACTCAATAGTCATTATCGACAACACTAGCTAGATCACATGCAATATAGGTAGACACCTGTGTTTTTCCCTCAAAAAACTTTGCCATTCTGCTCTATTTCTCTAACTTGTTCCCCCCCTTTACACTCTCCTTAATTTCCAAAGGAAATTATCTTTACAAAATATCACAGGCTGATGATAAAATACAATCATTGTAAAATGAAACTGTGTCAAATAAATTGGAAACTTTTGATGTCGATAGTGGATGACAAATGTGGCTGTTATTTCTTGACGAGTTAGTGCAGCAGAGTCAGCAGACTGCAATCACGTGTTACTGGACAACTCTAGCCATCTAACACAATAATGCCCCTCCACCAACCAAATGGAGGATAGACTATTAGTTAGCACAGTGCGGTTTGAGAAATATTTATATTTTTAAATAAAAATATATATTTATAATCGTAAAGTGCAAGTGTCCCTCAATATTTTTTAAAAAAATAAAGAAATATAAAATTTACATAAAAAAATAATAATAATTTTTTAATAATAAATTTTTTTTTTTCAAAAGAATTGCAGTACGAGACTTGCATTATAAGTATATAAAATTACTATTTTTCAAGAAACTTGGACGAGTATTGCACCTCCTACTTTTATATTTACATTCCTTGTTTATAATCTGTCAAGCGGTTGTATAAAAACTGCAACTTTATACAGCTCTCAATTAGCTCCCATTTATGATTTTTCGTTATTGGGTCTCCCACCCTTAAATCATGTATTCTCATGTTTATTAATTTTATTAATATAAAGATTGTTTTTTAGAAAAAAACATGGACTTAAATTATTTAGTGCCCACCCGACGATAATTAGTCTATTTTCTACTTTAATGTTCATTAGAAAAAAGGATATGTATCTAGGGCTACACACGGTCCGGTCCGGTCCGGTCCGGCGAGTTTTCGGTCCATCAATTGGACCGGATCGGACCGGACCAAACACCCAAGGGGGACCGGACCGAACCGGTAGCTTTCGGTCTGGTCCGGTCCATTCGGTCCGGCCTCTTCCTTTTTTTTTTTTTTATATATAAATCAATTCATAAAAAAAATTATTTACAATACCAAATTAAGCTAAGTGACTTATTAATATAGATTATATAACAAACTCAATAAAAAAATATTTTATATGGTGAATGATAATAAATTAGATAAAAATTACATTATTGATGATGTTAATTATTACTTTATTACTAACTTAAAGTATCTTAATACATAATGAGCCATATACAACTTTTAACATTTTGTATATGAAGCAATAAGCATGAATAATTTAATTATCCATACATATTATATCCATAATTAAAAAAGATACATAGTTAACATACTATTATAAATAAGAATAAAATATTTAATTATACATACTATTATAAATTTATAAATTATACATATATTATAATTTATACTATAACACTTAATACTTAATAATATTAGTAATACATTAAAGAATATATTAATACATTGATACTAAATATATATAGTGATAGACTTATAATGATTAGTTATTATGAATCATGATTAGTATAAATTATAATTATATAATAGCATTAGTATAAAGTATTAGACTATTAGTAATATAGTGTAGCTATATATTAGTAATATTAGTATAAGTATAACTATAGTATAATTTATGATTCTAATACTATAATGACAATTATAGTATAACTATATAATAGTATTAGTATAAAGTATTAGACTATTAGTAATATAGTATAGGCTATAGGCTATAGCTATATATTAGTAATATTAGTATAAGTATAATTGTATAAGTATAACTATAATCTATAGTTAATAGTTATAATTATACTAAATCATTATAACTTATACTAATATATAATATAGTTATATTAAATCACTATAATATTAATATAGTATTATTAATTTATTAGTATAACTAAACTAATATAACAACTAATATAACTATATAATAGTATTAGTATAAACTTTAAAGTATTAGA
>QEOT01000365.1:46835-58032 GCA_003123785.1 Pterocarya stenoptera
AACCACGTATATTGTACGTCGTGTACTTCATCGTGATTGTTTTTACTTTATTTGTCATCGTTAGTGTGTGTCTTTTTCACAACATTTGGATTCTCAAACCTTTCTGTATTTTGAGGTCTAAAAGAAGAAAATTCCACTATTCCCATTAGAGTATAAAACTACACATCAAAAACCCATCTAAAATCTCAATTCATAAAACGAAAACAAGAAGTAAACAGCACCATACTTCAACATATACAGTGGGCCAATTCGTCAGCATAAAATAATGAACAAAGTGATTGGGATTCGGATTGGGACTCCGCGGCATTAGTAGAGAGACAAAGGATGAGACAAAAGAAGGGAACAGAGGTGGTGGAGACTGGTCAGAAATCTGGTCCTGGCGGTCGGGGTTGGGTGCGTGCATGGGTTGCCCCCCTTAGCCCCCATCCCCAGCTGCCTGTGAAATATATATATATATATATATATATATATATATATTGGGGTGGGGGACCTGAAAGACTGTATAGCCTATGTGTTTGTTTGTTATTGGGTGGGCCAACGATGCCGTGGCCTTATCAGACACGTGTCAGAGCAACTTGGTAATCCGGCATTGGTGCTGCCATGGTGAACATGCCTCTGCCCAGCCCCTACCCATTTTGTGTTCACATTTCGCCACGCCTTCCATGACTCCTTTTGCCCCAAGTTCCCATAACCCATCCTGCTTGGCTAGTTGGCCAGGGCTCCCCTGCCTTTACCCAATACTCTCTGTCTTCCCTCCCTTGTTATCTGTCTTCAATAGCATTTAATACATCTCAACGAATGATCAGTTGATTGGTTCAAAACCATAGCATATGACTACATGTTTGTAACCCAATTTTTTTTTGAAGCAAGTTAGCACTCAAATCAACATGTAATCAGAAGTTGGTTAATTGGTAGTAACATGTTTCCATGCAAATTTAGCCCAAACAAGAACTAAGTGTAAAATGTGTTTGCGAGTGAGAGATGGAGAGAGTTAAAGAATGTCCCAAATCGGCCATTTGATATGTTAGTGGGAGCCCGGACTGGAGATTTAAGAATGGACAATGACACCATATATGATATGCCAAAAGAAAACAGGATATCACCCACCCACTAGCCGTAACTACTCTGTTCTTTTCCGGTGCTCTGTTTTTTTGTGCATGTGTAACAAGTCTTGTGGGCTTCCAAAGGGACCGAAGAGAACGAGTAGTGTAACCATCAACACCCACTTCATGTCTAGGACGTTTCAACACAATGGCTCTCCTTTTTCCCCACCCTTTTGGCCCATTACTCCCTGATTGATCCCTAATAATTAATTGATTTGTTCTTGTCAAATTGATTTTCAAAAGGAAAATACTATAGCGACAAACGAATTATACAAAATAATTTTCACAAATTGATGTAATTTAATGTGATTTGTCAGATTATAAAGTTACTTTTATTGTAAAATAGATCTAACGGATCAAATGAAGCCACATCAGTTTGTATAATTACTTTTGTGTAATTTCTTTGTGGATTTAGTATTACTCGTTCCTACAATATTTAGTAATAAATTTTTAATACCTTCTCTATTTCTATCTACACTAAGCATCCAACTAAAGAAAATCTCAATCTTTTAGGACTAGCTTTAAGTATCACCAAAGCTCAAAATGTCTTCATCAAAGACGGATCATATAGTTACATCATTTTCAAGGGGACCAAAGTCTTTGGCACACTCAGATTTAATCATCTTTGTTGGATTATGTCCATGGAGTCTATCGAGAAAAGACACTGAAAAAGCAAATAAAAAGAAGAAAGAAAACGAAGTAAGAAGCATTGTGGCGTATTCGATTCATGCAACTAGTAGTAGCTAAAGAGAGCATCGGAGCAATCTGTCTATACTGAATGCAAAAAAAATCCGTCAATTGGTGATCTTTTGCACAATTATCATTGTTTCATTTTAGTATATAACCCTAATAAGGAGAAGATCTTTAGAATCATGTTCCCAAGAGCTCTCCGCCAACATTTGCATTGTACTCATCACTTGACCGAATCAATGTTGACTGCTATACTAAAATAACTTGGCCAAATAAATATATAACTAACATAAATTTACACAGCAGTCTCGACTACGACGATATGTATTCCTTATTCTATAACAAAACATCGTATGATTAAAATAAATAGGAAAATAATATAAAATCGTCACTTATTTCAAATGGGAATGAATAGATTTAATTATTTATATTATATTATTAACACTCCCCTCACGTGTGAGTTAGACTCTCTCAATGCGTGACCTAATACGTGAAATATTTAATTAAATAATATAGAGTATAGAGTCAGAATTCGAACTCAAAAACTCAATTTTAATACCATATAAAATCAACACGTATTTCAAAAATTTAATTTTCAAAAACTCTATACCAGACATTTGTATTTGTAGTTTTATTGAAACCATATGCATTATTGAGGACAATAATTCACATAACAAGAAAACATGCTGAGCATTCATTCAACTTTGACTATCATTATGTTTTTTTATCCACCCCCCTCCCTTATTTTCTACCTTAAATTCCAAACACGTCTTCTTCTTTTTATTTTTACTAATTTCAAATGCATCGATGAAGTATCTGACCATACACGTATACCAAAAATTTGAAAGCCAAAGAGACAGAGAAATCATATTTTGTTTATACAACAGATTAACGTTCGTATCCAAAACCACAAAAATCACAGCCACAAGTAAAATAAAACCTAAACCAGGATTCAATCCTATCTGTAAAGCCTAAAGATCCTCCAGAAGTAACGGCTATAATCTATTCTATGTATATTCATTCACAAGATGTTGCCGAATTCACACCTGTAAAAGCCTGTGAATAAGACGGTAGTGAACAGTCACATGAACCAAAACTCCACAAAAAAACATGTCTCTCACCACCGCAATCATATTCTCATGTCCCTTCGCTTGTCATTCCACACAAACCTAAGACCCATTATTGACATTTGAACTTCTCCCACTCCTCTTTATAAGACTCTCGCTCTCTTTCTTCCTCCTCTCCCTCTCCATAACCATACCTTAATCTCTCCGTCTCTGTTAGCTGCAAAGACACAGAAACAGAGTCCCCTACTATCGTATACAAAGCTCAAGACTTTCTCTCTCTTCCTCTATCTTTTCCATGGGTTTTCCGGTGGGCTACACGGAGCTTCTCCTCCCGAAGCTCTTTCTCCACACGCTTTCGGTTCTGGGTTTCCTCAGAAAGTTTATCTCCACCATGTTTCAATATCTGGGTCTCGGGGATTTCCTGGAGCCCGACATTTCGTGGCCCGACACGCCTGCCCGAATCCCTGAATTCCACTCCGTATCGGCTGTTCTGATCCGGGAAATCCTTCCGGTGGTGAGGTTCTCGGACCTGGTGGACCCGCCGGAGTCCTGCGCCGTCTGCCTATACGAGTTCGAGTCCCAGGACGAGATCCGAAGGCTCACCAACTGCCGCCACATCTTCCACAAGGGCTGCCTCGACCGTTGGATGGGGTACGAGCAGAAGACGTGCCCTCTGTGCCGAACACCTTTTATTCCGGATGACATGCAAGGAACTATTAACGAGAGACTCTGGGCTGCTTCTGGGATCCCTGAATTTTACGGCGACTATTCCCATCTTACTGGTTGGTAGTACCTCTAAGTTTACCAAAAACCAAAAATCCAAAGAGCAGTATAAGAGTTGTGGTTTGGCTGTTTGAGATGGTTCATCTGTGTACATACGAAAGATGATCTCTTTTTTTTTTTCACAATTTCAAAAAGTAAAATATCAGAAATTTAGATGATTTTGTATAGCTTCTTTGCTGGGTATATTGAATTTTGGCAAAAAATGGCGATATATATTTTTTTACCTTGTAGTTTTGCATCTAAAATTACTGGGATTATTTGATTGGACATAATCGACTAATAATGTGGGGTTTTGGTGAAACTGGGACGGTTCATGAACGATTATTTCTTTGGATGCATGCGTGGGGGATGTGACAAGATTGGTGGAGGTGGCGTTTGGCTTGGCATTAGGAGTGTAATGCAATAGATGATTGAGGGTGACAAGGGGTTGTATGCGGCCAAACCTGGATAAAAATTATGGGTCACGGACGACAGAAACTGTCTTAAATGGCTTTGAAAACTTTGCTTGTGGTTGTGGGGACAGTGTAGCATCAATGCATCTTAGCAGTGGCAGCCAACCGGAAAGAGATAGATGAACTGTGATTTTGAACAAGAACTTGATCAAGATACCACTCGGTTGAGCAGTAGTTTTAGGGGAGTAACATGTCTTAAATTTGGGTCCTGCTACGGTACCGATAGCTGGACGATTAGTGGAAAAAAAGACTTATTTTTTTTTCTTTACATATTTTTTAAACATTTTTAAACACATTTAAAAAAAAAAAAAAAAACACCAATTCAATAATAAACACTTCCTTAACCATTAACTTGTTTAAAATAATAATAATAAGTATCGGTCAATTTGGGGGACCGATGAATTGGACCACCGATGAAATTTGGGGTTCAATTAATCGGTCTCCCAGCATTTTCCCTTGAATTTATCAGACTTTACTTAAAAATCCCATGATTTTAACTAATGTATGCTGTTTGACATGGGTTTTGTTTTTCTCTTTGTTTGTTTTTTAGTCATAGGTGATAGGATTATCATAACATGGATTGAACAGGCTGAGTGAAGTGCATTAATTATGAATATTGCCGGCACGAATCAACTATCATTTCTTTTTCTACACTATATTCCAATTTGTACTAACCCCAAAACAAAACTATTATTATTTTTTTTTTTCGTGTAAATATTTATAACCATGGCTTGATCGGCAGGAGGGAGACATGCATATTAAGATAATTCTATTTGGTGAACATCCTAAATTATATGTTTATATAATGAAAATAATTTCCCCAAAAGACCTTATTTTTTTGGTACGTGGAAAGCATTTGTCATGCCACGTTGGACGAGTCCATACTTATGTTTTTGGAAAATTATAGTATGAATCTAAAATATGCCCACTATATATATATATATATCTTTCGTAATGGTTAAAGAAGTAACTATTAGTGAATTTATAATAGTTAATGTATACCCCAAATATGCATTTTTGTGTATATTTGGAGTGCATATTTGGTGTGTTAGATCTAACATAACCTCATATGATATATTAGATCTACTTTACAATAAAAGTGACTCTATAATTTAATATATTATATTAATTCACACCAGTTTATGAATTTACTTTTATAAAATTTTTTGTAGCCAAAACATTTATCTTTCTTATTCGTTAGTTTTGTATTCTTTCCCTCGTCTTTACTCTTTAGATAAAGAGTTATTTTATTTTCTAGTCTTCCAACACACGTCTTGAAGAAAAAAAAAATAGAGGTGTGTGATGTAGGCTGTTAAATATAAATTTTCTTATATAATACATCAAACAGAATGCCGTAGGGGTTCAGCTTTGATAAGGACGAGCGAGCCCACACGGTTTGAGATTCCCGACCGATGTTGCTCGAATTTAATTACCTAATCCTTCTAGATGTACACGTTTGATTAGATTTAATTTTCTGCCACAGCTTGACCCTTTTCTTTCAAGATAGCAAGCAGAATAGATACAAATTACAGGTAAGTGTGTACGTGGTCTTAGAATGACGAAAGAGTGATGGAAATAACTTGGTCAGATGCTATAAAATTAGGTTGAAATAGTAAGATGTCCTTTTATTTGGATGAGTCAAAGGAATTGTGTTTTGCTCCGCCAGCCCTTTAATCTAGATGGTCCCTAATGGTCGTTCAAAATTTCGATAATGTAGATAACGTTGAACTATCTAGAACACATCCATGGTAGTTGTCTTGGGAATAAGATAAAAAGATTCCATGAAAACATGTTTGTGAAAATATGAAAATAGTTTTGAATTTTGTTTGTGTGATGTTTGGACGGGAATTTTCCTTGAAAACCTTAGAAAAGTTTGATTTAGGATTTTTTTTTTTTTTTAAATAAAATGGTGTTAAAACTATGTATGTTGGGAAAAGTGATGCTATAGCCACAAATTTTTTTTTATGCAAGAGTAGAGTTAGGCCTGTAACTGGGTATGGACCCGACCCGATCTGACCCAACAAGCCAAACCGATCCGACCCGATCTGTACTGACGGGTCGAATTGGGTCTCTCTCTCTTATTTCTTTTTTATTTTTTATTTTTAACTTTTTTTATCTTGCCCGCTACATCAGACTTAACTAGAGGCCCAAGTCGTGCACAGAAACATGAAGAGTGGGACCAGACACCAAGAAACGTGAAGACGAAGAGGTAAGTATCTCAAATCTCACCTAGATCTTTCGATCCAACTGACAAGAGCAAGCCCTGGAGGAGAGTACTGCCAAGTGCCAAGAAATACAAGAAAGTGAAGTGCTCTGGTTCACTCTGTAGCAACACAAAGGTCATGCACAGAAAAAGGGCCTCAACGGATTCGAATAGAAATGATGCTTCTACAAGATCCCTGAAAGCTTCTCTGCGTGAACTCAATGGGGTTGTTTCCTCTGCTACTACTTTGTTCTCTGCATCTTCCAAAACGATTTATTTGAAGGATTGGCCCGACTTTGACCTTGGTGAAACAACGATCACTCTAATTTATTGCTAGTGTTGATGTCATGTTTCGCGGGCCAAGACAACGTCCTTTAGACCGCATTTATGAGTGATCGTCTACACATCCTGAATAATTAAAGAAGAACTCACAAGGGATCAGAAGAAAGGACCACGGGGTCTGTTCATTCTCCGATGTTTAAGTCAATTTTTAGATATGAAGAAAATAAAATCGTAAAAAAATGTATCAGATTAACTTAGTAATCATAGTACGTATATTGGTTTACCTCTCTTTTGCTCATTGCCGAGAGTCTTATTTATAGTTGCTGACCTGATCCTTCGTGTTACAGTATTCCACGTTGCAAGGGATCACATATTGTAGATACTTAGTCACCGAGCCATCTTCGTGCCATACCTTATAGAGCCAGTATGTGCCCGAGGTCTCTGCGAGTCGTTCGGGACTCGTGCTCCATTAAATGGGATTGGCCACTTGCTTTGGGCCGCATTAAATGTAGCATGCTTCCCTTTGGGCCGCATTAAATGTGGCGTGCTATCTTCTGGGCAGCATTAAATAAGATGTTCCTTTCATCTTGGGCCGTACTCGAGTGGCCTATTTTCCCATCATTGTGGACCGCAGATGTCGCAAGTCCGTTCGCACAGTTCCCGAACGCTTTGTTTCTTCTTTCTCAAGTTTCATTCGTGAACAGAGTCCACTCGAGTTTCAACTCTTGGAGTCCTAATGTAAATGTTGTCTTGCTGGTCCTAATCTTTTCAAGAGTAGTCAGAGCTTCGGACCTCAATCCGGCCCATAATCTGTCTTGGATTGGGCCCAATTTTCATACCAGTTTGACTTTGGGTTTTGTCTTTGACTCCCCATCTATGGGGAGGGGATTTTTCCCCCCACAGCTAGTTTTTTCCCAATAGAGATGCACCAAAGTAGATGATAGGCAAAGATACATGCCTCTACCTGAAGAACCCAAATCCTGGCCTACCTTGAAGTTGTGTTGATCGTCAAATCCTAGCAACCCAGAGCATAAGGGAGAGATAATTCTTCCAGACCCATTTCTTTTCTTTTTTTTCCTTAATTTTTTATTTTGTAAAGGTAGATGATTTTCTCCCATTTTTGTGCATGCAATTGGCCCCAAAGAAAAATAGCAGCTCTTCCAAATGACAAATATCATCAAGAAATATGGCAAAAATCAATTCATAGAGACTGACGGACTAACGGACTTAGTCTAGAGAGAGAGAGAGATTACTGGTGGCAAGGCGTTGGTGGTGCTCGACGTGAAGACTAATGGACTAAAATGAAATGGAGAGAAGCTAAAGAGGGCGACAGTGGGTAGGGTTTCACAGTGGGGAGGAGATTCACAAAGGTTTTCGGTTTCAACGGTTTCGACATCTCTAAACCCGTTATTAAACTTTGACTCGATGAACCCGTATTTATTCGAGTTGGACGGATCGGGTGTTACGAACAGTGCGGGCCAAAGCCCTTTATGCACAAGCCTAAGTAGAGTCACAAACTAACATGATTTCATGTGATATATTAAATCTACTTTATAATAAAAATAAATTTACAATCTAATATAACATCTCAAATCACATTATTTTATAAGTTTATTTATGTAAAATAGCTTTATGCCTAAAACATTTCTCTATTGAAAGATTTTTGTAGAGCTATTCTCCTTAAAGTTTGAAAAAGTTGTTAGAACTATTCATGTAGAGGATAAAATATATGGGCCCATGGCTAGAACTCAGCCCACCATGCCAAGCTAGAAGACAAGATACAAAGGAGGGGAGGGGGAGACAAGGGAGAACGGTGTTAAGACAATAAGGGAAGGGTGTCAGAGAAATGTAGAAAAAGACAGGATGCTCAAGCACGCTAAAGGTTAGGCCTCACCTCTACTAACAGACATGCAAAGGAACCGGTCGCATCATAGCAAGCAAACAAGCACAATAGGAAATGAGATAAAAGCAAAAGACCAGATGACCAACGGGATCGATCTTCTTCTTCAACAATCTCTCGAGGAAGACAGCGTCTCCAACATGAAGAGTTTCAACTTTTTTTGTACAGTGAGAAATGAGAGGCTATAAGAGACTGTAAACAAATATATCATAGTGAACTTCTCCTTCTCAAACTCCTGTGGACGTAGGCAACATGTCGAACCACGTAAATCTGTATCCCTTACTCTTACTTTCTTTGCACTTGTTTTTCATTCACTACTATAGACATATGCATCATCACTGTATAGTCGCACCAAAATACTGTCGAGAGTTCCAAACAACACCGATCAAGACCCAAGTCGACCTAGTGGGCCAAAAATAACTATTTATTTCCTTTCAACCTGTTATGCGATTTTTCCAACACCAACAATTCACAATATGTTTTCATTTTTTTGGAAGAAAATATTTTTGGAAGCTTTTTTGAATTTTGAATTGTGAACTTTGTTGTGAAAATGAAGGTATGTTGTTTTAATTGATAGGAAGAAATTAAAAATAAATAAATCCTTTGTTTTCAAATATGACCCAATACAAGAAAAAAAAGGGTCAAAGAGTATAGCATTATTTCCCCAAAAATAGAAAATGAACCATATACATCAATTTCCATGATAAAGACATCGGTCATATCAAACGTTAAGAGTTTCCAACATACAACGTCAGGCATAGCTCCAAATTTAAAAGTGAGCAAATTGTTTCCTCCAATCTCATCCATGTAGTCCTTGAGCACGTACTCAAAGAAACATACGTAAATTTAACATATTCTTCCAATCAGCTAAACTTTATCATTAATAAGTACAGAAGTAAGTGGTACTATTACAACCATCTGAAAATAATGGTTGAAAAACTCCACGAAAAGAAAACTTTATTGTAAAGAATTAAAGCACGTCGAGATGCATCGATAGGATGCCGTCAAGGTTTTTCAAAGACGAAGAGTATACGTAACCTTTGGTAGAAAAAAGATGATGATATGAAGAGTTGCGTGAATAAACCAACAGATTTTGTTGAAGAATAATATTAGTCATTCTTTTAATATTTTTTAACCAAACTTCAAATGATAGATAAATAAGTAAAATATAATAAATATTCAATCATTTAATATTACATCACGAGATAATGAGAGACTGATGGACAACATCAGTCATCACAGACACAAATTAGCACATATATGGAGAGTGGTGAAACCGTGGAAGCTGAGGATTAATTTTAAAAAAAAAAAAAAAAAGGTCTTGTTATGCATCAACAACCATTTCCATCTCACATTGCACACGGCTTTTTGTTCCTTTTTTTTTTTTTTATAAATGTCAGACCCTAATCACCGAATCCGACCCATCTCTCTCATGTACGTCTCTCCTCAATCTCTCTCTCCAACCTCTCTCTCATCAAACTCTCTCTTTCCTCAAGTTCTCTCTATGACCCCTCTCTCTCTCTCTTTGACCTCTCTCTCTCCACAAGCTCTCTCTCATCAAGTTGTCCGGTTGATTCAATAAGGAGGGAAAACTCAAAATGCAGAACCGGTTGACACGTAAGATATGGAGTGTGAGATTTGGAACAGTGATTGAGGAGAAGATTTCTCTCAAAAAAAAAATGTCATATAGTCTATCCTTTTCTTTTCTCATCTTTTGACCAATAATCAATGCCTCTTGAATTACTATTCTATAATCTCTTAACAGGACAAAGACGAGAAACGAATGCATGTACAGAATGAATTTTTCAGTAACGCACCTTTTTTTTTCCCTGTTGAACAATTGCTCTAGTTAGGGGGCTCACATGCATGCATCTAGAATATTATAAAATATAACGAAGTATGAAGGACATACAGATGGAAGAAAGTGAAAAAACCCATACCAATACATATATATATATACATACACACACACACATAGTACACATAACAAATACCTATTGAACATACCGAACTGAAATGCAGTCCACAATGACCGTCGGATTCGGAGGGGAGAGTAGATTATAATTTATAATTTATTAAAAAGCACATGGATCTCCGAAATGTATTTATGACACATCTACGACGTATAAGAGAAGGTACCGTATCAGCTCAGTAATGCATGCAGTTCCTCCAGCATTCTGAACAGCTTGTAGTTGTTTCGCGGGGAAAAGTGCTCTTATGGGAGACTATAGCCTTCGTCCAAGCTAACAAGCCAACGAAGACATTTTCTCCTGAATTAATTACTTTTTCTATTATTAATCACAGAGAGTCGTTAACCTAAAATGGTCACTTTTGACTTTACATATAAAATCATCAGCAGAGTTTAGAACAATAACCCCACGTCCTAGGTTCGTAATAAGGAAAAAGGCAAAAAAATTAAAGAAGTACCAAATTTAGAGGGAAAGAGGAAAAATGTATTTCATGCCCTTTATTACCACCAAAAAAAAAAATTTTAATTTCCAGTACAGGAGAAACTGAGTTATGTCGCAACTCAGAGGGAAAGAGGAAATGCATTTCAGGCCAATTAGTTTAATAGGAATAAGACAAAAGAAATTAAAACATTGCGGTGTGGGATGATATGTAGCAAAAGCCTACCATGATATACGCTCATGTCCGATAAACAAGTCTATACAAACATCAATTATAAAGGCAAAGGTCGTAAGACTAAAAAAAAAAAA